>DF358330.1:33086-57778 GCA_000787875.1 Solanum virginianum
GGGGGGGGGGGGGGGCAGAGTGTGTATAAATCTTATCCTACTTTGCGTGGTAGAGAAGTTTTTGATAGACAATCTTACAGATGATGACAACATCGAATTGATGGAAAAAGACTCGACATATATTTACTTTTTGTTTTATCTTTAATAAAATAATTTATAACTGTAAGAATATTTATACATTATTTAAAATCATTAAAAAAATTTAAAATTGACCAATCACATACTGCCACATCACTTGCCTATTTAGTTTGGGGGGGGGGGTTGTACTTTTTGAAACAAAATGAATTATATTTCTAAAGTTAAAAAAGGGATGTTATTTATAGTCTATGAAGATTTACATAAAGAGTACAATAAAAAACATATAGTCAATTATTTCACATTATTTGATTGATTTTCTTCTCTCTATTGACTCTTGATTTTCTTCTCTCTATTGACTCTTTCAACGCTTCCCCTACCAGTAACTCGATACGATGGCTGATACTGCTGCTGTCAAATCCATCCCGCTGATGACCGTTACTGACGGCGAATTCCAGGATGACTCCTTACCAACTGATTCGGTGTTGCCGCCTGGAACCTACATTGACGGTGAGTCTAATGGCGTTAAGACCCCCTCATTGAACAAAGGCGTATTTCCAGATGATGGAAATGTGCCAGATCTAACTTTGGCACCAACAGAGACTACTCTGGTGATGCAGAGGACGGCATCAGTGTCTGAGATGGTTACATCCATGCATCAGATGGAAAGATCGGCGGAGGTGAATGTTGAGAGGCCGAGCTTGTTGCTGGGGGACTTGAAGTCGGAAACAAAAGTTTGCACCTCTGTCGCTACCGGTGGAACTGTTGATAGAGTAAAGATTCTATATCTTAAACTACATATATATATAGTGTTGGACTTGTGCTACTTTTGGATCTGTTGGATGATTTCGACTCTCTTATCCTCTATTTAACAAAACAAATCTAGGTTCATACTTTATTTGTCATGGTTTCTGTATGCTATGCAATGATTTCTCTTGTTATGTTTTATGTCTGCTTTTCTTTTGTGTTTTATGTTTGTGTTTCTCAAAATGCATACATACGTGTTACTCGAGGTGAGGGTTTTTTGGAAACTACCTCTTTACCTCACAGGAGGTAGGACTAAGCTATGTGTACCTTCGACCCAACCCAAACACCATTTGTGGAATTACAGTTCTACAAAAAATTTTGTTGTTGTTGGTTGTTGTGCATTATAGCAAAAGCATTTGAAAATGTGGTTATTTTTTCTCTCTTTAGTTTTTACTTTTGATATTGGAGTTTCAATTAGAAGTTATTTCAGAAACTAGAGCATGGCGGAATCTTTTGTTTGCCGTGTTCAATAGAAGCAAAGACTGTTGTGTTTTGAGTATGAATAGATGATAAGCTGTTATTCTACAAGTTTGTCATCTATTTAATTTATTGATTTCTTCTTTTTGATTTGATCTATAGAACTTTGCTTCACTGAGATTGTTAGTTTTTTTCTGTTGAAGCCGGAAAAAATACTCCTTTCAAAGTTTCAAGAATGTTATTTGTTACTTTTATTGTATTCATATATCATTATTTGCTTTCCACTTTAGTCTTTTTTTTTTTCATTCATATCTAGTATCTTGTGCTTTTGGGGCTTGATATTTTTGAGATGAGGGTCTTCCAGAAATAACCTCTCTATCTCTACGAGGTAGTGGTAAGGTCTCCGTACATTTTATCTTCCCCAGATCCCACTTGTGGGATTCCACTGGGTATGTTGTTTGTTTGTTTTAAAGTTGCAAGAATGTTTGAACTTTGATTAAATGACTATGGCTTTGGTGATGAGATGGTTTTTCCATTGAAGGAGATACGGGGAGCAGGTGTCAGAGTGATTTAAAGTTGCAAGAATGTTTGAACTTTGATTAAATGACTATGGCTTTGGTGATGAGATGGTTTTTCCATTGAAGGAGATAGGGGGAGCAGGTGTCAGAGTGACTCTTTTGCTTCCTTTGTGTGCTCCTATATGTTGATTAACCATCTCTCTTTCTGTTCTTGCTCAAATGATTTACACGAGGAAAGGCAAAACTTATGGTGAAATTGTAGATCTCATGTATAATTTAGATCAGGAGATTATCTTTTCCCTTGAAAAGAATGCTTGTTTTTCAAGTGGAAGGTGCAAGTAGAAACAATTGGTTTTGTGCATAGGCGTTGAACCGAGTAATTTTCTTGCCTTCCTAATTTTTTACTTTGATTACATGATTTAGTGAAGAAAAGTGTGAACTTAAGGTTGCTGATATGCTATTGGAATGTGGTAGCATATAGAGGTTGATTGGTTTGTATCAAAGTATTACTCCCTTTTGCCGGTTTAGTTTGACTTCGTATGCGGCTAACAAAACAGAAGTGTGCGTTTTGATGGTACATTTTCTTTTGCAGCATTTTGAGAATCTTACTTCTTTCTACTTCGATTCTGAGAATCCGCCTGAGAGCGTGTCCTGGGTTCAGATGGATTCTGATGCAGATACGTGGACACCTTTTGTTGATGGCAGCATGGTTCCTGAAACCCAGAAACAAGAATGGGATGCTATCTTCTCAAGCATATCGAAGCTGAAGGAAAGGAACACATAAACAACGAAATAGGCAGCTTTATGAACCTTTCACCGTATCTATCTAGACTAGATGGTCTGCCAATTGCCATCTGAATTGGCCTTACTTTTCTTGGTTTTAGCAAAGAGATCTCATAGCTGTTGATAACTTCTTGTTTTGACAAAGTTTGTTTCACCTTAACTCTGTTTATGATGTTTTGGCACCGTTGAACCCCTATTTGAAATTAATTAGTTTCAAGACCTCCTATATTAAGTACTTATCAATGAATTTGAAGTATTTTAGTTGGATTGATATATGAGAATATTCTTGCAATGTGAAAATACACTAGTTTGGAGTATGATGAGGGTATATCTTAATGCTTGTCAAGTTTACATCAGATTACATTTTCGGGCCGCGGAAGCAGTCATTAATTGGGTAAACTGTCTATATTACATCTCTTGAGGTGTGACCTTTTTGGATTCTACATGAATACATGATATTTTGTGCATCAGGCTATTTTTTTTCTTCTTAATTATTATTATTTGCACAGATGGTTGGATCACTCACATAGGTTGTGTTATTTTCTTTTAAATGGAAATTTATTCTCGGTGTATTTGATTGTAGTGGAGTTTCATTTTTTATATCAGTGGCTAATTTGTTGAGAGTCTCCCAAACTTGATATGTCTAAATCATCTTAAGAAATTGTAGGTTCTAGATAAGATTTTAGGTCTATTTCGTTCTTTTTCAACACTTATATACGAAGGATTGGTGCCTCTAAAGGTCGATGCAGGATACGATCAAATCATCTTAGGTGATTATTATACAAACTTCTAAGCTTTTCCTATTTTCTAGACTACAAGAAAGGAGGTGAAGAAATTGGAAAAAGTTTGGATTTTTTTCTTGTCATGGAAGATAGAGATTTATTAGGTTGTAACAGAAATGGAGAATAGTTGATAGAAGTAAAATTAATATTAGTAATGGTGGTGACAAGAATGTAGATTTTTCAGTAGCTACAACTTCTGCTTTGTTTCTTGGGATTTGATTTTGTCCAACAGATGAAGATTTGGTTACTTATTACTTGAAGAAAAAGGTTGAAGGGTCTGATAAATGTGTTGAAGTTATTTGAGCATTTGAGATTTGGAAACACGAACCTTGGGATCTCCCAGGTACTCACTTCCCCCTTTTTTTGGTCTTTTTCTTTAACCATATAAATATGGGTTATTGCATCTGTGTATTATTAAGGTCAGCGTACATTTTACCTTACTCCATTTGTAGGATTATACTGGTTATGTATTTGTAGTTGTAATATGTGTTATTGTAAATGGACACCTTTGACTTTTACAAGGACATGATGTATCTTGAGCATACCGAGGACATGATCTTAAATGGAAGGGTTTGGAGGTTCAGATTAGGTTAGAAGATTAATCGGTAGTTGAGCATACTCTTGCATCTTGTGTTCACTGTGGACATGACCTTGAATAGAAGGTTTGGTGGTCGCGGATTACGATAAAAAGTTAGTTATTAATTCAGCGTTCTCTTGTGTCTTGTGCTTATCGGGGACATAATGTTAGATAAAAGAGGTTGGTAGTCACAGATAAGGACAGAAGGTTAGATGTTAGTTGAACGTTCTCTGTCTTCTCTGCGGGATAGGCTTGGTGGTGCTGCATGTACCTATTATCTTATCAGTAGTATTAGCACTATTCTCGTAGTTTCTTGCCCTTAGATTTTCGATTATCACATGTGCTTTTGTGCTTCGGTTATCGCAGCATTTCATTGTAGCTATTGTTCTTTCTTCTATATGTTGTTTTCTACACTTCTTTTCACATTATTTCATTGTTATTGCTTCCATTTATGTATTCCTTTTTTCGAGCTACTTTGCTATGTTTTCTAATTTTAGGGCTTATTAGAAACAATCTCTCTATCTTTACGAGGTAGGGGAAGGTGTGCCTAGACTCTACTCTTCGTATGCTCCATTTATGGGATTACATTGGTTGTGTAGATGTTGAAATATCTATCTATCTATCTATCCATATATATATATATATTGTCTTAAATCTATATCTATATCTATTTATCTATATTATCTTAAAAGCATGAACTCATTAACTTGAATGTTGAATTACTAAAATGCCCTCTTAATTAACCTAATAACCTAATTAGTCAAAAGAAAATTACCGGACGCGAAAGGCCAGCATTTCATATTCTTTAATGAAACGCTTCTAAGGTAAACGATGGGATTAAAGTGGTGCACTTCTTTGCATAATTTGGCATTACTGTCCAACGCAGCCTGTTAAAAGATTGTTTTCGAATTGATTTTTAGTGATATCATTGATCTGTTATTTTTTTCAAGAAGCCATCCTAATTACAAATTCATCCCATATAAAAAAAAATTGTTCTTGAATTCATTATATGCCTAAGGCACAGGTTAGTTATCAGTTCCAATTTTCTTAAGTTTGGAAAAAATGTTGCTATTTGATGATGTGTATGTCTTGAATTTCTTATTTTTCTGATCTTGCATAATGATCCCAATCCTATAATAGCCATATATTCCTTTTTAATAATCATGCACGAGATAAGCATTTGTTTATGCCAACGTTTGACCCAATTGTTACAAAGTTTTACTATTTCCAATGGAACTGATCTAAAAGACTATAATTAGAATATTCTATATCGAAAAAAATATTAATAAAATAAAATCAAGACTCTGTAATTAAAGTATAACGATGATCTTGCTGATGCAATCATGATTAGCATTTAGGGGTCGTTTGGTGTGAGGTATAAGTTATAATAATCACGGGATAAAATGTAGGATTATTTTATCCCATGTTCGGTAGGAGGTATAAGGTAATCCTTGGGCTATTTATCCCACCATTTTTGCCTTAATGATGGGATAAGTTATCCCATATATATGGTGGGATAACTTATCCCATGCTAACTTATTCCCAGATTAATTATCCTGGGTTAAAATGTTGCCAACCAAACGACCCCTAAGAATAAGAGTCTTGAGCTTTTACTATTACATGGGATTTATAGATTTTTCATTCAAACCAACTTTGAAAAGAATGAACATGTAACTAAGTAACATCTCTCTGTTTAAAAGATGCAGAGCAGCAAAGGGCCTTCAATAGTATTAAATGACATGCTCCAACCATTGAGAAGTAGAAAATTTTGTTGGACAAAGTTATTTCTACAAGAGGGGCTTCATGAGTGTTGTATAATAGGGTACGAGCTTGCTGTCAATTAGTATTGCACTACTACCCCTTGTAGGTGAAAAAAAGTAATTTATGATTCTTTTGTCTTATTGTGTACTTTGATTCTTCTGAAACTAGGTATAATATATAAATTAGATTCTAAACTTCGCTTCAAATTTTAACTTTCATAATGTACAAGTAGGCACTTTAACTATCCAATACTTCAACAAAACTACTTTAAATTCAAAACTTCAACAAGCAAGTACAAGTTAAAGTGTTGGATAGTTAAAATGCCTACTTTTGTACTATGAAAAAGTTAAAGGTCAAAGTTAAAATTTAAACCCAAATTTAGAGTCCAATTTATATATTATGCCCTGAAACTAATTTTGTTTAGAATACTGAGTTTCTTACTAGAATTAAACTATCCAATGCAGGTTTCTGTGAAACAAATTAACAATTACTTGAACTTGTACTATACTAGCCTTGGAATAAGAGATAATTAAGCGTCTCTCTTGGTGTTGGACACCTTGACAGACAAACATGTAATGTTGATATATCATGTTTTATTTTATTTAATAGGCATAATACATAGGTGTTTTTTAACTTGACCTCAATTGACATTTATACACTCAAACATTTGCTGTGCACAAGTAAACACTTAAATTTGTATAAAATTGAACAAATAGACACAAGTAAGATCTTAAATAGGTTATGACTCTGCTTGTTCAATTTTTGACAAGGTTAAGTGCCTATTTGTGCACCACCCAAAATTGAAGGGTATAGATGCCAGTTGACACCAAATTAAATAACATATTTATATACTATACTTCTATAAAAGTATACACAACTTGACTGAATATATATATACATATATATATATATATATATACATACATATACATATATACATACATATACATACATATATATGTATATACATACATATACATACATATCTATGTATATACATATATCTACATACATATCTATGTATATACATATATCTACATACATATCTATGTATATACATATATCTACATACATATGTATGTATATACATATATATATGTATGTATATATATATATGTATGTATGTATATATGTATGTATATATCTATATATGTATATATGTATGTATGTGTGAGTTCTTCCCTTACTACCAAACCAATTACTGAACTCCACGCCAGTCTGGTACTACCAAGGGCATTTTTGTCATTTTCCCTTCCATACTCTCCGTATTGCTCCAGCACTTTGATCCTTCACGTGAATGAGCCCACGCGTTACTGCCGCCGCTTTGCCTCTGTTTTTCCTTCTAGCTTCTTCCTTTCATACTTCCTTTGAAAATATCTCCTCTGCTCTATCTGCTCTGTAAGGCGCTATTGTATGTGACATCAAGGTGCGTCTTCTTTCCTCTCTGAAATTACTTATTCTGTCTTCAATTGGGTGTTTTCTTGAATTTGAACAACTACTGAATAAGGGGCACATGTTGATTCTAGAAATTATATACATCTGCTGAAACTAGCATTTGTTGTCTGTTGAAAATAGTAACTTTAAATGTCTTGGTTCATATGTTTGGTGCTATTCATATTACTGTTTGGATATTTAGGTGCACGGATTTGATGTTTTGAAGGCGCACAGGTTCATTGTATGTGTGTGAAACTATTTAGTAGCTTTTGAGGTCTAGAACTGTCATTGATATGGATACCGTAACTGAAGCCTCCATGGCGGCTCTCGGCGGTATAGTTATTGTTCACTATAACAACACTTGTTCTCAACAAGCTTCTGTCATCCATTCCGTGAAGTCTCATCGGATTCCTTTTTCCGCAGATTTAATCTTCGCTTCTCCTTCCGATTCTATCTATTCCGTTGATGAATTTGGTAACTCGCCTTGTATTTTTATCACCGAAACAGGGGTAAAGGAATCAAAGTTTTTAGGGCTTGTTTTGAAGTCTAATTGGGAGGAATTGAGTGATAAAAGAGGTAGAATTTCCGATTAAATGAACAATTTTCCGGTTACTGCGCCTTCAACCTGTAATTTTGATGATGTAGCATGGTATATAACATCTGAAAAGCCTGAATTAGTGCCACTAGTGAATGATAAGGACAGAAAATGGTCAATTTGGTTACAGCTGCGGATTTGGAACGATTAAAATCTTTATTCCCGTCTCTACGGAGAGACGGGAAAATGTTGGTGGGCGTGGCAATAGGGATGAGAGAGTCGGATAAAAAGAGATTGGGGTATTTGGTTATGGCCTTCAATAGTAAATAGGGATGAGAGAGTCGGATAAAAAGAGATTGGGGTATTTGGTTATATATATATATATATATATATATATATATATATCCTCATTGGTGAATTTGGCACCATAAGCTATAGTGGATGGACTTAACCCATAGTAGAAGTTGTGATAGAACCATATGTAAGGTCGAAGGTTAGGAGAAGCTATGACCCCCAAACATAGGCTGGTGGCCTTATAGGTAAAGCATGAGTGTAGAGTGAGAAGAGATACGGAGAATGCGATGAGTGTAGAGTGAGAAGAGATACGAAGAATGCGATGGCGGACATTAAAGAGTGCTAACCAATTAGCCTTCAAGAAAAAGTATGATTGCAAGAATCTTGGTGGTGGAGTGATTAGGTTCAAAGAGTTACGAGATCTTAAAGAAGAGTCTTAGAATGTTAACAAAAATAAAAAATAATGAAGTCTTTGAAGAGTATATGAGAGAAGGTAAGGAGGCTATTTGTAAAGTTGGAGAGAAGCCCTAGATGACTTGCACAAAATGTTAAAGGACAAGGACAAAGACAGAAATGTTTAAACTTGAACGATTGAGACCGAAGCACAGTTAGTACTTAAACCAAGTGAATTGTATTAAAGATAATCCTAAAGAAGATTGTGAGATCAAGGAGGGATGTGAATGCAATTTTGTTCAATTGTTAAATTTGCACCACAAGAATAACATTTTGTATCTCCATACCTTTGTGCATTATAGAAATTTTAGCTACACTTGTAGAATTAGGCCAACAGAGGTAAATAAGACCATGAGGATATGAGGTTTAAGAAGCCCCCAGTCTGAATGGTTTCCTAATAGATTTTGAAAGTGTCTTTGGAGAGGTTGAAGTATGATGACTTTGCAAGCTATTTAATTCTATACTAACAAGTGTAGTATGCTTGAGGAATGAAGAAAGAGTACATTGTTTCCAATTTATAAAATTAAAGGAGATATTCAAAGTTGTATAGATTGGCCGGTCATCAAACATGTGCCATACCAATGTAATCTCACAAGTGAAATTTGAGAAAGATCGAGTAACGTGACCTTACCCTACCTTGAGTGGTAGAGAGGTTGTTTCTGGGACACTCTTGCAGATGACGCCGATGCCGAGTTGACAATAGAAAAAGGCTCGACACATATTTAGGTATTGTTTTCTTCATTAAAATACTTATAACTATAAGAATATTTATATATTATTTAAAATCATAGAAAATTGACCAATCACATGCCGCCACATCACATGGCTACATGGGGTGGGGGTTTGTACTTTTAGGAAAAAATAAATTACGTTTCTAGACTTAAAAAGGAATGTTATTTATTGCTTTTGATGATTTACTTAAAAGTACAATAAAAAACCTACCGTCCGTCATTTCGCATTATTCAATTGATTTCTTTTCTCTATTGTTTCTTTCAACGCTTCCCCTACTTATAGTTTCATATGATGACTGATACCGCCGCCGCCTCATCCATCCTGCTGATAACCATTACCGATGGCGATGAGTCGAATGCTAGCATAGAGACCACCTCATTGAATAAAGGCATATCGGCAGATGAAGGAAATGTGCCTGATTCGACTGAGATGCAAAAGGCAGCGTCAGCATCTGAGATGGTTACATCAGTGCATCAGGTGAAAAAATCGACGGAGGTGAATGTTGAGAGGCCGACCTTGTTGCTGGGGGACCGAACGTTTGAAACAAAAGACTGCATCTTTGTCGCCATTGACAGAACTGTTGATAAAGTAAAATTCCATCTCTTAAACTACATATACATATAATGTTGGACTTAACTTGTGTTACTTTTGGTTTATTTCGGTTCTCTTATCCTATATTTCACAAAAAAAGTCTAGGGTTGTACCTTATTCGTCATGATCTCTGAATGCTTTGTAATTATTTTTCTTATTATGTGTTATGTCTCCTTTTCTTCTGTGTTTTATGTTTGTATTTTTCAAAATGCGTTGATATGTGTTACTCGAGTCTTTCGGAAACCACCTGTTTACCTCTCAGGAGGTAGGAGTAAGATATGATTCTACCCTCCCCAAACACCATATGTGGAATTACACTAGGTATATTGTTGTTCTTGTTGTTTGCTGTGCGTTAAAGCTAATGCATTTGAAAATGTAGTTATTTTTTCCTCTCTAGTTTTTACTTTTGATATTGGAGTTACAATTAGAAGTTATTTAAGAAACTAGAGCATGGTGGAATTTTTTGTTTGCCGTGTTCAATAGAAGCAGAGACTGTTATGTTTTGATTTTGAACAAATGATAAGCCGTTATTCTACAAGTTTTTTGTCTATTGAAATTATTGGCGTCTTCTTTTTTATTCGATCTGTAGAATTTCGCTTCACTTAAATTGTTAGTTTTTTTGTTAAAACTGGAAATATATCCATTCTGAAGTTTCAAGCATGTTTGGACTTTGATTAATCTGGTGATAGAATGGTTTTCCCGTTGAAGGAGATAAAGGGAGCAAGTATCAGAGTGACTCTTTTATTTTCTTTATGAGCTCCTATATGTGGATTAACCATCTCTCTTTCTTTTCTAGCTCAAATGATTTACATGAGGAAAGGCAAAGTAGAAATAGTTGGTCGTGTGTGGAGGACCTTGTGGTGAAATTGTAGATCTGATATATAATTTGGATCAGGAGATTCTATTTTTCTTTGAGAAGTATACTTGTTTTTCATGTGGAAGGGGCAAGTGGAAACAGTTGGTTGTGTGCATGTGCTTTGAACTGACTAATTTTCTTGCCTTCCTGTGTACGTTTGACCCTCCCCAATTACCATGTGTGGAATAACAATTCCACAGGATTTTTTGTTGTTGGTTTTTGTGCACTCTAGCTAATGCATTTGAAAATGTGGTCATTTTTTCCCTCTCTAATTTTGCTTTTGGTATTGGAGTTTGAATTCGAAGTTATTTCAGAAACTAGAGCATGATGGAATCTTTTGTTTGTCGTGTTCAATATAAGCAGACTGTTGTGTTTTGTCGTCTGTTGAATTTATTGATTTCTTCTTTTTGATTTGATCTATAGAACTTTGCTCCACCGAGATTGTTAGCTTTTTCATTGAAGCTGGAAAAATATTCCTTTCAAAGTTTCAAGAATATTTGAATTTTGATTAAATGACTATGACTCTGGTGATGAGATGGTTTTTCCATTGAAGGAGATAAGGGGAGCAAGTATCAGAGTGACTCCTTTGCTTCCTTTGTGCACTCCTTTATGTGGATTAACCATCTCTCTTTCTTTTCTGGCTCAAATGATTTACATGAGGAAAGGCAAAACTTATTGTAGATCTCATGCATAATTTAGGTTAGGAGATTATGTTTTCCCTTGAAAAGAATGCTTGTTTTTCAAGTGGAAGGTGCAAGTAGAAACAGTTGGTTGTGTGCATATGCGTTGAACTGCGTAATTTTCTTGCCTTCCTAATTTTTACTTTTATTACATGATTTAGTAAAGAAAAGTGTGAACTTAAGGTTGCTGATATGGTATTTGGAATGTGGTAGCATATAGAGGTTGATCGGTTTGTATCAAAGTATTACTCCCTTTGGCCGATTTAGTTTGACTCTGTACGAGGCTAACAAAACAGAAGTGCGTGTTTTGATGGTACAATTTCTTTTGCAGATTTCTGAGAACATTACTTCTTTCTACTTTGATTCTGAGAATCCGCCAGAGAGCGTGTCCTGGGTTCAGATGGATTCTGATGCAGATACGTGGACACCTTTTGTTGATGGCAGCATGGTTCCTGAAACCCAGAAACAAGAATGGGATGTTGTCTTCTCAAGCGTATCGAAGTTGGAGGAAAGTAACACATAAACAGGGAAATAGGCTGGTTTATGAACCTTTCTCCATATCTTTCTAGACTAGATGGTCTGTCAATTGCCATCTGAATTGGCCTTACTTTTTTTGGTTTTAGCAAAGGGATCTCATAGCTGTTGATAACTTCTTGTTTTGGCAAAGTTTGTTTCACCTTAACTCTGTTTATAATGTTTTGGCACCTTTGAACCCTTATTTTGAAATTAATTAGTTTCAAGACCTCCCATATTAGGTATTTACCAATGAATTTGCAGCATTTTACTAGGATTGATATATGAGAGTATTCTTGCAATGTGAAAATACTTTAGTTAGAGTATGCTGAGGTCTTATCTTAATGCTTGTGAAGTTTGCATCAGATTACAGGTTTGGACCGTGGGAGCAGTCATTAATTAGGTAAACGGTCTACATTACACCCCTTGAGGTGTGACCTTTTCGGATTCTACATGAATACATGATATTTTGTGCATCAGGCTATTTTTTTTCTTCTTAATTATTATTATTTGCGTAGATGGTTGGATCACTCATATAGGTTGTGTTATTTTCTGTTAAATGTAAATTTCTTCTTGGTGTAGCTTTGATCGTAGTGTAGTTTCATTTTTGTATCAGTGGCTAATTTGTAGAGATTCTCCCAAACTTGATATGTCTAAATCATATTAAGAAATTACTGGTTCTAGATATCATTTTAGGTCTATTTCGTTCTTTTTCATCACTTCTATATGGAGGATTGGTGCCTCTAAAGGTCGACATAGGATACGATCGAATCATCTTAGGTGATTACTATACAAACTTCTAAACTTTTCCTATTTTCTAGACTACAAGAAAGGAGATGAAGAAATTGGAGAAAGTTTGGATTTTTTTTCTTGTTATGGTAGATAGAGATTTATTAGGTTGTAACAATAATTGAAAAATAGTTGATGGAAGTAAAATTAATATTAGTACTGGCGGTGACAAGACTCTAGAGATTTCAGTAGCTACAGCTTCTACTATGTTTCTTGGGTTTCGATTTTGTCCAACAGATGAAGAGTTGACTTCTTATCTCTTAAAGAAAAAGGTTGAAGGGTCTTGTAAATAGGTCGAAGTTATTTCAGAATTTGAGATTTGGGAACATGAACCTTGGGATCTTCCAGGTACTCACTTCCCCATTTTTAATTTTCTTTTTTGTCTTTTTCTTTAATTGTATTTGTTTGAATTATTGCGTCTATGTATTAGTACGGTATGCGTTCATTTTATCTTACTCTATTTGTTGGAGTACACTGGTTATGCTGTTGTGGTGTTAATATGTGTTATTGTAGATGGACACTTTTGACTTCTACAGGGCCATGGTGCATCTTGAGCATACCAAGGACATGACCTTAAATAGAAGGTTTTGGACGTTCAGGTTAGGGTAGAAGATTAATCGTTAGTCGAGCATACTCTTGCATCTTGTGATCATTGGGGACATGACTTTGAATAGAATATTTGTTGGTCATGGGTTAGGATAAAAAGTTAGTTATTAGTTGAGTGTTCTCTTGTATCTTGTGCTTATTGGGGACATAACCTTAGATAAAAAAGGTTGGTGGTTGCGGATTAGGGTAGAATGTTAGGTGGTAGTTGAATGTTCTCTCGCTTCTCTACGGGGTAGGCTTTGTGGTGATGCATTTACCTATTATCTTACCAGCAGTGTTAGCACTCTCGTAGTTTCTTGTCCTTTGATTTTGATTATCACATGTTCTTCTATGCTTCGATTATCGCATTATTTCATTGTAGCTATTGTTCTTTCTTCTGTCTGTTGTTTTCTACTTTCTTTTCACATTATTTTATTGTTAGTGCTTCCATTTATGTATTCCTTTTTTCGAGCTACTTTGCTATGTTTTCTAATTTTAGGGCCTATTAGAAACAACCTCTCTATCAGGGTTGAGATTTGTGTAAACTCTACTCTTCGTAGGCTCCATTTATGGAATTGCATCGGCTATGTAGATATTGAAAGATACCTAAAATTGATATCCTATCGGTATCGTATAGCATTGGGCTATTTTTTAATAGAAATAATTAAGAAAGAATTAAAAGAGTAGCGTGAACTATCAAAGCTATGCATTAAAATATGAGTATTCATCAAATATGTTTTACTTTTACAAATTTAATAAATATCTCATTTTTGACAAATTTAAAGAACCAAAATAATTCAGATTTAAGAGACTGCTTTGAACCTATTACCAAAGATGAAGGACCATTTTTGTTATTTTTTCATCTTCTTTATATAAATGGCACTCCCTCCATTTAAAAATAATGACCTAATTTGATTTGGCACGGAGTTTAAAACAAGAAAGAAGACTTTTCAATCTTGTGGTACTAAATTAAAGTTATGTTAAATGTACCAAAATGCCCTTTAATTTTGTGGCCTTAAACATGCTATGTGGAAAGTTGAAATTAAAATTTTACCAAAAAAAGAAAATGGGTCATTCTTTTTTAAACAAACCCAAAAAGGAAAGTAAGAATGATCTCCTTTTCTTTTTAATTTGTTTAGAAAAAATGATCCTTTTTTTTTTTACATCACTTTAATTTTAGCTTTTCACATGATATTTTTAAGGCCAAGATTAAAGTTTTGCTCTATTTTACATAATTTTAATTTAGGACCAAAAAATTAAAGAATCTTCTTTATTTTTAAATTTTTTGTGGTCATTCAAATTATTAGTTTTTTAAACTAGACCAAGTGGTTTATGCAAATTCAACACACAAAGAAAGATGAACAAATTGGAGAATTGTTTTTTCTCTCTGTGATGAAAGATGAAGATTTATTAGGTTTTAATGGAGAATTAGTTGAGATTGTAATGGTGAGAGAGATGTAGAGATTTTAGTAGCTACAACTTCTACTATGTTTCCTGGTTTTCGATTTTGTTTGACAGACGAAGAGTTGATTATGTATTGCATGAAGAGCAAGGGTGAAGGCTCCGAAAATGTGTTGAAGATATTGCTCAAGTTGAGATTTAGAAACATGAACCTTGGGAACTCCCAGGTACTCACTTCCCCATTTTAACTTTTTTTGGTCTTTTTTTTTTTAAAAAAAACTGTGTTAATATGGATTATTCCGTCTTTGTATGGGTAAGGTTTGTGTTTATCTTACCTTCATCAGCTCGTGGGATGACATTAGTTATATTGTGGTTGTATCATTTATATGTGTTATCGCCTTTGTATGGGTAAGTGTGTGTATATTTTATCCTCACCATATTCCACTTGTGTAATTATATTTGCGTTTGTTGTTGTTGTATAATATTAATATGTGTTATTGTAATGGCCACTTCTAACTTTCAAGAGCATATGATGAATCTTGAGTTTATTGAGTACATGATTTTAGATAGAAAAGGTTTGTAGGTAGAGGATTAGGGCTGAAGATTAGTCAGTAGTTGAGAATACTCTCGTAACTTGTGCTTGTTGCGGGCATAACCTTAGATAAAAAGAGTTTGGTGGTAACAAATTTGGGTGGAATGTTTATTGGTAATTGAGCGTTCTCTTGCATCTTGTGCTTACAAGGAACATGACCTTAAATAAGCTAACAGATGGTTAGCTGGTCGTGGATTAAGATCGATGATTAGTTGGTTGTTGAACATTCTCTTGCATCTTTGCTTACTAGGGACATGAACTTAAATGAGAGTTTGTTGGTTGCAGATTAAGAAAGAAGGTTAGTTGGCAGTTGAACGTTCTCTCGCTTCTCTGTGGGATAGGCTAGGTGTGTCATACATGTAACTACTTTCTTACTAGTAGTATTAACACTATTTTTGTAGTTTCTTGTCCTCCTTTTCGATTATCACATGTGCCTTTGAGCTCGGTTATCGCATCATTTCATTGTCGCTATTGTTCTTTCTTCCTTATGTTGTTTTCTACTCTTCTTTTCACATTATTGTTGTTATTGCTTCCATTTCTGATACTCCCTTTTTGAACTGCTTTGCTATGCTTTCTAATTTGAGTTTCTATTAGAAATAACCTCTCTATCTCTACGAGGTAGGGATAAGAGTTGCATACACTCTACTCTTCCTAGACTCCACTTATGGGATTGCACCGGATATATATATGCTGAAAGATATCTAAAATTTACTTATAAAAGTAATGATATATATACAATTTTTATCCTTGTATAAGGTAAATTTGGCTCCATAATCTATAGCCAAATGGACTTAACCCATACTAGAAATTGTGATAGAACCACATGTAAGGACTGTAAAGTTATACCAAGAGAAGCCATGACCACCAAACATAGATTGGTGGCCTTACAGATAAGGCATGTGTATGGAGCGAGAAGAGATACGAAGAATTTGATGGTGGCATTACAGGGAGCTAACCAAATAGCTTTTCACGAAGAATTATGATTGCAAGAATCTTTGTGGTGGAATGATGAGGTGCAAAGCGTTACTAGAACTAAAAGGAGTGTTGTAGAAAGTTATCAAAAGCAAAGGATTATCAAGCCTTTGAAGAATATAAGAGATAAGCTGAGGCTATTGATAAAGCTGGAGAGAAGCCCCGGATGACTTGCACAAAATGTTAAAAGAGTATATTTTTCAGAGTCAAAAGTCATTTAATCAAAGTTCAAATATTCGTGAAACTTTGAAAGGAATATATTTTCTTGCTTCAACAAAAAAAGCTAACAATCTCAGTGAAGCAAAGTTTTATAGATCGAATCAAAAATAAGAAACTAATATTTTCAATAAATGACAAACTTGTAGAATAACAGTTTATCACCAGTTTCTAAAAAAACACAAGAGTCTTTGCTTCTAGTTAACACGGCAAACAAAAAATTTCGTCATGCTTTAGTTTCTGAAATAACTTCTAATTGAAATTCAAATATCGAAAGTAAAAACTAAGAGGGGGGAAAAACAACCACATTTTAAAATGCCTTAGCTACAACACACAACAGCCAACAACAACAACATACCCACTGCAATTTCACAGGTGGTGTTTGGGGAGGGTAGAATGTACATATACCTTACTCCTACTTCCTGAGAGGTAAATAGGTTGTTTCCCTTGAGTAACACATCAATACATTTTGAAAAATACAAACATAAAACATAGAAGAAAAGAAGATATAACTCATAATAAGACAAATAATTACATAGCATTTAGCAATCATGATGAATAAAGTATAAACCTGGATTTCTTTTGTTAAATAGAGGATAAGAGGTGAAATAATCCAAATGCAGCATAAGTTAAGTCCAAAACTATATGTATATGTAGTTTAAGAGACGGGCTTTTCACTCTATCAGCAATTCTAGCACTGGAAACAGAGCTGCAAACTTTTGTTTCAAACTTCCAGTCCCCCTGCGACAAGCTTGGCCTCTCAACATTCACCTCCGTTGATCTTTTCATCTGATGCATGGATGTAACCATCTCAGACACCGACGTTATCCTCTGCATCACCGGAGTAGTCTCTGTCGGTGCCAGAGTTAGATCAGGCACATTTCCATCATCTGGCAATACGCCTTTGTTCAATGAGGGGGTCTTAACGCCATTCAACTCACCGTCAATGTAGGTTCCAGGTTGCAACACCGAATCAGCCGGTAAGAGTCATCCTTGAATTCGCCGTCGGTAACGATCATCAGCGAGATGGATTTGACGGCAGCAGCATCAGCCATCGTATCGAGTTACTGGTGGGGGAAGCGTTGAGTCAATCGAGAGAAGAAAATCAATCAAATAATGTGAAATGACTGACAATATGGTTTTTATTGTACTTTTTATGTAAAACTTCATAGACTATAAATAACATTCCTTTTTAACTTTAGAAACATAATTCATTTTTCAAAAGTACAGCCCCCCCAACCTAAATAGGCAAGTGATGTGGCAGCTTGTGATTAGTCAATTTTTAGTTTTTTAAATAATGAATAAATATTCTTACAGTTATATATTATTTTATTTAAGATAAAACAAAAACTAAATATATGGCGAGTCTTTTTTCTATCAACTTACATGCTGCCACATCACTTGCCTACTTAGGGTGGGGGGTTGTACTTTTAGAAACAAAATAAAATATGTTTCTAGAGTTAAAAAGGAATGTTATTTATAGCCTATGAAGATTTACATAAAAAGTACACTAAGAAATATATTCTCAGTCATTTCACATTATTTGATTGATTTTCTTTTCTCTATTGACTCTTTCAACGCTTCCCCTACTAATAACTCCATACGATGACTGATGCTGCTGCCGTCAAATCCATCCCGCTGATGACCATCACCGACGGTGAATTCCAGGATGACTACTTACCGGCTGATCCAGTGTTACAGCGCAGAACCTACATTGACAGTGAGTCGGATGTTAGCGTTGAGAACCCCTCGTTGAACAAAGGCATATTGCCAGATGATGAAAATGTGCCTAATCTAACTCTGCCATGGACAGAGACTACTCTGGTGATGCAGAGGACGGCATCAGTTGCTAAGATGGTCACACCCATGCATCAAATGAAAAGATCGGCGGAGGTGAATGTTGAGAGGCCAAGCTTGTTGCGGGGGAATTGGAAGTTTGAAACAAAAGCTTGCACCTCTGTCACCACTGGCGGAACTGTTGATAGAGTAAAAATTCCGTCTCGTAAACTACTTATACATATAGTGTTAGATTTGTGCTACTTTTGGATTATTTCGACTCTCTCACCCTCTATTTAACAAAACAAATCTAGGTTTATACTTTATTTGTCATGGTTTCTGAATGCTATGAAATTGTTTCTCTTGTTATGTGTTATATCTAATTTTCTTCTATGTTTTATGTTTGTATTTTTTAGAATGCATAGATATGTGTTACTCGAGGCGAGGTTTTTTTGGAAACTACCTGTTTACCTCTCAAGAGGTAGGAGTAAGCTATGTGTACATTCGATCCTCCCCAAACATCACTTGTGAAATTATTCTACAGGATTTTTTGTTGATGTTGTTTGTTGTTGTGCGTTACCGCAAATGCATTTGAAAATGTGGTTATTTTTTCCCTCTTTATTTTTAGTTTTAATATTGGAGTTTCAATTAGAAGTTATTTCAGAAACTAGAGCATGATGGAATCTTTTGTTTGTCGTGTTCAATAGAAGCAGAGACTATTGTGTTTTGATTATGAACAAATGATAAGATGTTATTCTACAAGTTTGTCATCTATTGAATTTATTGATTTCTTCTTTTTTATTTGATCTATAGAACTTTGCTTCGCTGAGATTGTTAGTTTTTTCTGTTGAAGCTGGAAATAATATTCCTATCAAAGTTTAAAGAATGTTTGAACTTTGATTAAATGACTATGACTCTGGTGATGAGATGGTTTTTCTGTTGAAGGAGATAAGGGCAGCAAGTGTCGGAGTGACTCTTTTGCTTCCATTGTGCGCTCCTATAAGTGGATTAACCATCTCGTTTTCTTTTCTAGCTCAAATGATTTACATGAGGAAAGGCAAAACTTATGGTGAAATTGTAGATCTCATGTATAATTTGGGTCAGGAGATTATATTTTCCCTTGAAAAGAATGCTTGTTTTTCAAGTGGCAGGTGCAAGTAGAAACAGTTGGTTGTGTGCATATGCGTTGAACTGAGTAATTTTCTTGCCTTCCTAATTTTCACTTTTATTACATGATTTCATGAAGAAAAGTGTGAACTTGAGGTTGCTGATATGCCATTTGGAATGTGGTATTGTATAGAGGAGCATTGGTTTGTATCAAAGTATTACTCCCTTTGGCAAATTTAGTTTGACTCGTACGAGGCTGACAAAACAGAAGAGTGTGTTTTGATGGTGCAATTTCTTGTGCAGCCGTCTGAGAACATTACTTCTTTCTACTTCGATTCTGAGAATCCCCCAGAGAGCGTGTCCTGGGTTCAGATGGATTCTGATGCAGATACATGGACACCTTTTGTTGATAGCAGCATGGTTCCTGAAATCCAGCAACAAGAATTGGATACTGTCTTCTCAAGCGTATCGAAGCTAGAGGAAAGGAACACACAAACAGGGAAATAGGCAACTTTATGAATCTTTCTCTGTATCTATACAGAGGATTGATGCCTCTAAATAAAGGTCGATGCAGCATACTATCAAATCATCTTAGGTGATTATTGGACAAACTTCTAATCTTTTCCTATTTTCTTGACAACAAGAAAGGGTGTGATGAAATTGGAGAAAAAAAAGTTTGGATTCTTTTCTTGTCATGGAAGATAGAGATTTATTAGGTTGTAACAAAAATGGAGAAATAGTTGATAGAAGTAAAATTAATATTAGTAATGGTGGTGACAACACTGTAGAGGTTTCAGTAGCACAGCTTCTACTATGTTTCTTGGGATTCGATTTTGTCCGACAGATGAAGAGTTGGTTACTTATTGCATGAAGAAAAGGTTGAAAGGTCCAATAAATGTGTTGAAGTTATTTCAGCATTTGAGATTTGGAAACATGAACCTTGGGGATCTCCTAGAGTCCTAGGTACTCACTTCCCCCTTTTTTTTTCGGTCCTATTCTTTAACTGAATTAATATGGGTTATTGTGTCTATATATTAGTAAGGTTTGTGTATATTTTACCAGACTCCATTTGTAGGATCACACTGGTTATGTATTTGTAGTGTTAATATGTGTTATTGTAAATGGACACTTTTGACTTTACCAGGACATGATGCATCTTGAGCATACCGAGGATATGACCTTGAATAGAAGGGTATGGAGGTTCAGGTTAGCGTAGAAGGTTAATCGGTAGTGGATCATACTCTTTCATCTTATGCTCACTATGGACATGACCTTGAATAGAAGGTTTGGTGGTCACGGATTAGGATGCTTGCAATGCCGGCTGTTCGCCTTTAGTTAGAGTTAGTTACTAGTTGAGTGTTCTCTTGTATCTTGTGCTTATCGGGGACATAACCTTAGATAAAAGAGGTTGGTGGTCGTGGATTAGGGCAGAAGATTAGGTGGTAGTAGAAGATGGGCCTGTCATCAAACATGTGCCATACTAATGTAATCCCACAAGTGGAATTTGAGAAGGATAGAGTAACGTAGACCTTACCCTACCTTTAGTGGTAGAGAGGAGGTTTCTGAGACACTCTTGCAGATGACGCCGATGCCGAGTTGACAATAGAAAAAGACTCGACACATATTTAGGTTTTGTGTTTTCTTCATTAAAATACTTATAACTGTAAAAATATTTATATATTATTTAAAATCATAGTGAATTGACCAATCACATGCTGCCACATCACATGGCTACTTTGGGGTGGGGGTTTGTACTATTAGAAAAAAAAAATTATGTTTCTAGACTTAAAAAGGAATGTTATTTATAGCTTTTGATGATTCACTTAAAAAGTACAATAAAAAACGTAGTGTCAGTCATTTCACATTATCCAATTGATTTTCTTCTCTTTATTGTTTCTTTCAAGGCCTCCCCTTCTAATAGTTTCATACGATGACTGATACCGCCGCCGCCTCATCCATCCCGCTGATAACCATTACCGATGGTGATGAGTCAAATGCTAGCATAGAGACCACCTCATTGAACAAAGCCGTATCGCCAGATGAAGGATATGTGCCTGATCCGACTCGAGCGCAGACTGAGACTACTCCTGAGATGCAGAAGGCAACGTCGGCATCTGAGATGGTTACACCAGTGCATCAGGTGAAAAGATCGACGGAGGTGAATGTTGAGAGGCCGAGCTTGTTGCTGGGGGACCGGATGTTTGAAACCAAAGACTGCACTTTTGTCCATTGATGAAACTGTTGATAAAGTAAAATTTCCATCTCTTAAACTACATATACATATAGTGTTGGACTTGTTCTACTTTTGTATTATTTCACTTCTCTTGTCGTATATTTTACAAAAAAAGTCTAGGTTTGTACTTTATTCATCATGGTCTCTGAATGCTTTGTAATTATTTTTCTTATTATGTGTTATGTCTCCTTTTTCTTCTGTGTTTTATGTTTGTATTTTTCAAAATGCATTGATATGTGTTACTTGTGGCAAGAGTCTTTCGGAAATCACCTGTTTACCTCTCAGGAGGTAGGATTAAGGTATGATTCTACCCTCCCCAAACACCATCTGTGGAATTACACTAGGTATGTTGTTGTTGTTTGCTGTGAATTAAAGCAAATGCATTTGAAAATGTAGTTATTTTCGCTCTCTAGTTTTTACTTTGATATTGGAGCTACAATTAGAAGTTATGTAAGACACTAGAGCGTGATGGAATTTTTTGTTTGCTGTGTTCAATAGAAGCAGAGACTGTTGTGTTTTGATTATGAACAAATGATAAGCTATTATTCTACTAGTTTGTCGTCTATTGAAATTATTGGCTTCTTCTTTTTGATTCGATCTGTAGAATTTCGCTTCACTCAAATTGTTAGCTTTTTTGTTAAAGCTGGAGAATATATTCCTTTTTTTTTTCAAAGTTTCAAGAATGTTTGAACTTTGATTAATCTGGTGATAGAATGGTTTTTCCGTTGAAGGGCATAAGAGGGGCAAGTATCAGAGTGTCTCTTTTATTTCCTTAGTGAGCTCTTGTATGTGGATTAACCATCTCTCTTTCTTGTCTAACTCAAATGATTTACATGAGGAAAGGCAAAGTAGAAATAGTTGGTTGTGTTTGAAGGACCTTATGGTGAATTGTAGATCTGATATATAATTTAGATTAGGCGATTCTATTTTTCTTTGAAGAGTACACTTGTTTTTCATGTGGAAGGTGCAAGTGGAAACAGTTGGTTTTGTGCATGTGCGTTGAACTGAGTAATTTTCTTTCCTTTCTAAGCTATGTTGCATTCGCCCCTCACCAATTACCACCTGTGGAATTACGATTCCACAGGATTTGTTGTTGTTGTTGGTTTCTGTGTGTTATAGCTAATGCATTTGAAAATGTAGTTAATTTTTCCCTCTCTACTTTTACTTTTGAAATTGGAGTTTGAATTCGAAGTCATTTGAGTAACTAGAGCATGATGGAATCTTTTGTTTGCCGTGTTCAATAGAAGCAGAGACTGTAGTGTTTTGATTATGAACAAATGATAAGTTGTTATTCTACAAATTTGCCGTCTATTAAATTTATTGATTTCTTCTTTTTGATATGATCTATAGAACTTTGCTTCACTGAGGTTGTTAGCTTTTTCTGTTGAAGCTGGAAATAATATTCCTTTCAAAGTTTCAAGAATGAACTTCGATTAAATGACTATGACTCTGGTGATGAGATGGTTTTTCTGTTGAAGGAGATAAGGGCAGGGAGTGTCAGAGTGATGCTTTTGCTTCGTCTGTGCACTCCACAGCGCTCCTATATGTGGATTAACCATCTCGTTTTCTCTTCTAGCTCAAATGATTTACATGAGGAAAGACAAAACTTATGTTGAAATTGTAGATCTCATGTATAATTTAGGTCAGGAGATTATATTTTCCCTTGAAAAGAATGCTTGTTTTTCAAGTGGAAGGTGCAAGTAGAAACAGTTGGTTGTTTGCATATGCGTTGAACTGAGTAATTTTCTTGCTTTCCTAATTTTCACTTTTATTACATGATTCCATGAAGAAAAGTGTGAACTTGAGGTTGCTGATATGCCATTTGGAATGTGGTATTGTATAGAGGTTGATTGGTTTGCATCAAAGTATTACTCCCTTTGGCAAATTTAGTTTGACTCGTACGAGGCTTACAAAACAGAAGAGCGTGTTTTGATGGTACAATTTCTTTTGCAGCCTTCCAAGAATGTTACTTCTTTCTACTTCAATTCTGAGAATCCGCCAGAGAGCATGTCCTGGGTTCAGATGGATTCTGATGCAGATATGTGGACACCTTTTGTTGATGGCAGCATGGTTCCTGAAACCCAGAGACAAGAATGGGATGCTGTTTTCTCAAGCGTATCGAAGCTGAAGGGGAGGAACGCACAAACAGGGAAATAGGCTGCTTTATGGAACTTCCTCCATATCTATCTAGACTAGATGGTATATGAAATGCCATCTGTATTGGCCTTTTCAGCAAAGGGATCTCGTAGCTGTTGATAACTTCTTGTTTTGTCAAAATTTGCTTCACCTTAATGCTGTTCATGATGTTTTGGTACCTTTGAACTCTTATTTTGAAATGAATTAGTTTCAAGACCTCCAATATTAAGTATTTACCTGTGAATTTGAAGCATTTTAGTAGGATTACAATTGTGAAAATCCTCTAGTTATTGAGTATGATGGGGTCTTATCTTAATGCTTGTGAAGTTTGGATTTGATTACATGTTCGAGTCGTGGAAGCAGTCACTAATTATGTAAATGAGATGGTTCGATCACTTATATAGGTTGTCTTATTGTCTTTTAGATAGAAATTTATTGTTGGTGTAGCTCTGGTTGTAGTGTAATTTCATTTTTTTTAATAGCTAATTTGTAAAGATACTCTCAAACTTATCATCGAGTCCATATGGAGTCAGCCGGGTACTTGAGCACCCATTGAATCTCATTTTAACACATTATACAAGTACTGTTATTTTTTTGCTACTTTTTCCTTTTTCCTTATTTATAGTGATCTGTTTACTACTTTTCCTATAAAAAGGTATATAATTAAGTACTTTTTCTTTATTCAAGAGAATAAATACAACTCTCTTCATTCATATTTTAGTGTCAATAATTTAAAATTTTAAAATTAATTATATTTAAAAATTATACCAAAAATATTATAACTTATAACTTTTCTTATATTAAAATGTAGTAATTATTTTGATTGCAAGTTGGAGCTCGGTAATAATAGCTGAATATCTTGTACTTCTACTGAGGAGATCTATCAGTACTTGTACCTGCAGCATGAAATGCAGGTTCCCCGTAAAGGACGTCACTATAAGATAATATATTGAATATGTAAGATAGGAAATATTGTATATAAAGTAACAACTCAAATATTTTTTTTATTATATGTGATTTTATATATATATATATATATATATATATATATATATATATATATAGTTATACTATTTA
>DF358330.1:57792-101976 GCA_000787875.1 Solanum virginianum
TATATATATATATATATATATATATATATATATATATATATATATATATATATATATATCTTTGTGATACTCATGCTCAACGTATTATTTAGTTAAATTTTGTATCAAATCAAAATGAATAAGAGTAAGTACTGAATATCCTCCAATTTTTCTTGTCTTTTTCTTCCTTCTTTTTTACCTTAAAAAGGGATTAGGATATGGGCCCATGTCATGAAAAAAGACAAGTCCATTAATATACAAGTAGACCTCCATTTTCCACGTGATGATGTCTGCTCACGCCTCCCAAAAAGGGAAAAAGGCTGCTAAGTGACTCATTGTTTTTATCTTTTTTTTTTTCTTTTGTAACCGAAAGTAATTCTTTTTTAAGTATTATTTATTTTGATATAAATATGTTTGTGACTTTATCACAGAATTTTATTTCACCTAAAGATTAAAAAGATGTGATAAAAATGAAATTTATATACTAATAATCCTAGTGTTATGTTTGTAGTATGATGATACTCCGTTATTTTGTTTATTATATATTGTCTTTTATATTATTATCTCTTTTTAATTTTTTTCTAGTCTTGAATTAATGATTTATCAATAAATTTTTTAACTTTACACTCTATAAAGGTATAAAAATAAAGTTTTGTTGTTCTTTTATTGATAGGGCTTTATGAGTGTTGATCTTGTAGAGTATAAGGAAAAGTCATTCATGTTGCTACATTTTTTAATTTCACTTTTTTTTTTATTTCTTATCCGATGTTCAGTAACTATATTGGAGTCCAGTTAAATTCGAATTTCTGTGCACTCCACAGCGCTCCTATATGTGGATTAACCATCTCGTTTTCTCTTCTAGCTCAAATGATTTACATGAGGAAAGACATCGAAAGTAAAATGATCTCTAACAAAGACAACTTCGTATTCAAAGAAATTCAAACTCAAAACCTCTGACTAAGGATGAAGAAGTACTTATCACCTCAATTTCTTTTTCTTTTTTGTATCGTAGTGTGTCATTTGTTTGGATTTCTCTATCAATAGTAGAAAGATGAAGATAATTGCTTCCTTTACTGATTGAAAAGATGCCAAACTCCTCTTTTAGAAATTATGATTATAGTAAAAAAAAGAAAAATAATAATATGTGTTATTATTAAATTTAATCAAAATTATTTTAAAATTACATCAAAATAATTGCACCATTGCAAATAATAACATATCTAATGGAATTTCACAAGTGGCATCTAGGGAACATAAAGTGTACGCAGGTCTTACCACTAACTTATAGAGATAAAGAGACTGTTTTCAAAATTCAAATAATTGCACCAAATATAAGAAATAAATAATACTAATGCAAAACATACATAAAAAAATGAATTGGAAATCAAATATTTTCTATTTTTACAGCTCAATTAAATCTAACAATCATATTTTAATAAAATATATCATGAAAATTTAAAAAAATATTATTTTTCACAAATTTAAAGAGCCTAAACAACTCAAAACTAGGGGTGGACATTGTATCGTATATATCGAATATTATATTGAAATCGAATTATTTTATACCGTTGTTGTTGTTGTTTGGTATGATAATTATGGTATTTGGTATGACTTATAGTTTTTTTGATATTCGGAATGGTATTTGATATTTAAAAATAAATATTGAAATACCATATACCATATCAAAATATATATATATATATATATATATATATATGTGTGTGTGTGTGTGTGTGTGTGTTAAATTTTGAATTATTTTAAATATATATAGAAATTCTGGAAGAGTCCTGACAGTCCAGTTGTCACTCTCATTACTAATCATGTTCAAGAAAATTTTGAGCAAAATAAATTTGAAAGTATTGATTAGCTTTTGTATTATTCATTGTCCATAACTTGAAAATGCATATAATGTTTGATCACTTAATTGATTAGATTGAGACGTTTTTAATATTGTTAATTTATACTTCTTTATTATATGAATATATTAAAACAAAATCAAATTAACTATGATTATCGAACAATCATATCACAAAATATCAAAATCAAAATTAGAAATATCAAATCATACCCAACCAAAAATTAAAATTATCATACAAAATTTTTAAATACCATACTATACCATCCCACCCAGTTCAAAACTTAGAAGAGACCACCTTGAACATATTACCCAAGATAAAGTACCAACTTTTGTTATTTCATTTTTTTTTAATTTAAAGTATAGTTTATACAAACTTCTAAGCTTTTCCTATTTTCTAGACAAACATCAAGAAGGGGTTGAAGAAATTGGAGAAAAAAGTTTGGTTTTTTTTTTCTCTTGTGGTGGAAGATAGAGATGGAGATTTATTAGGTTGTAATAACAAAAATGGAGAAATAGGTGATAGAAGTAAAATTAGTATTATTTTTTTTTCTCTTGTGATGGAAGATAGAGATGGAGATTTATTAGGTTGTAATAACAAAAATGGAGAAATAGGTGATAGAAGTAAAATTAGTATTAGTAATGGTGGTGAGAAGAATGTAGAGATTTCATTAGCTACAGCTTCTACCATGTTTCCTGGGTTTAGATTTTGTCCAACAGATGAAGAGTTGATATCTTATTACTTGAAGAAAAAAGTTGAAGGGTCTGATAAATGTGTTGAAGTTATTTCTGAAGTTGAGATTTGGAAACATGAACCTTGGGATCTCCCAGGTACTCTTTTCCCCCAATTCTTTGTTTTTCCCCCTTTTTAAATTAAGTTATGATTTGTGAGATTATGTTAGGTATATTATTGTTGCTGTTGTAGAAGTAGTAGTAGTAGTATTAATACTTGTCTTGTTTTAATTTGTTTGTCTAATTTTGACTTTGCACGGAGTTTAAAAAAGTAGAGAAAGATACCTAGAAATTTATGGTGGAGCCAGTATTTTCGTCAAAAGTGTTTATACTTTTAGAACATAAGCGAGTGATTTTTGTACCAAGAGTGTTCAACAATTGATATATCAAAATATCTATATTTAACCTATATATTCGAAAAAGTTTTTCGATGGAAGGGTGTTCGTATGAATGCAGCTCCGCCCCTGCCTAGAATGTACCAAAATGTATTTTAGTTGTGGTGTTCTTAAATATGTTGAGTTTGGCAAAAATAAAAAGGAAAGGAAGGTAACTTCTTTTTTTCTTTGAAATTGTTGAGGGAGTATGTGTTATTTGTAATTGAAAATTTTTAACTTTTTATTTCTTGCATTATTGAAGGATATTCCTTAGTACATTTGTCGCCCTAAACTATAGTCAAATGGAGTTGACCCTTGTTAGAAGTTGTGATAGAACCACATGTAAGGAACTTAAGGTTATACCAAGAGAAGCCATGAGGTCTTGGAGGTAAATCATGAGTGGTAGAGTGAGAAGAGATATGAAGAGTTCGATGGTGGGTATTAAAGGGCATTAATCAATTAGCTTTTCGAGATAAACTAAGATTGCAAGAAACCCAGTGGTGGAATGATGAGGTGTAAAGAGTTGCTAGAACTAAAAGGAGTGCTATAGAAAGTTACCAAAAACAAAAGATGATGAAGCCTTTGAAGAATGTAAGTTAGTTGAGAGGGAAGCTAAGGAGGCTATGGATAAAGCTGGAGAGAATCCCTAGATGACTTGTACAAAATGTTAAAAGACAGAGAGAGAAATGTTTAAACTAGAACGATTGATAGAGAAGCTTAGTAAGCACTTAAACCAAGTGAATTGTATTATAGACTGTCCTCAACAATTATTGACGAAAGATAATGACGTCAATGAGAAATGTGAATGCTATTTAGATGATCCTTGTTTGGTCATAAGGATAATAGTAATTGTTCAATTCAAACCACAAGAATAACATTTGTGTCTCCTTACATTTGTGCACAATAAATTTTTTAGCTATAGTTGTAGAATTAGGCTGACAAAGGTAAATGAAACCATGAAAAGTGAGGATTAAAAAAGCCTGCGGTCTGAATGGTATCCCAATAGAGGTTTGGAAGTGTCAATTGAGAGGCTGAAGTATCATGACTTACCAAACTATTTAATGCTATACTAACAAGTGTAGGATGCTTGAGGAGTGAAAGAAGATTACATTGATTCTAATTTATAAAAATAAAGGAGATATTCAAAGTTGTACGGGTTGTCATGGCATTGAACTTATGAGTCATGCGATGCCATGGAACCTTGAGAGTAATAAAGCATAGAATGCTATAACTGTCACAAGAATGAGAACAAGTTTGGATTTATGCCTTGTTACGATGAAGGCTATATTCTTATTAAGAAGATTAAGAGAAATCTTTTGCGAGAATATGACAGGTCTATGCATGGTGGTCATTGACCTAGAGAAAAAATGATCTTGTGTCAATTAATGAAATTAGTGAGATTGTCAATCAAAAGCTTGAAATGTGGAAAAATACTCTAGAGAGTAATGATTTTATGGTAAGTACAAGTAACACTCAATATACGCATGAAAGGTTTTTAGTTAGCATAAGAAGTGTGACGTTGAGGTGATTAAACATTGCAGTTTCTAAATGCAAACAATTGAGATACCTAGGCTCGTTGTTACAGGAAAATATAATGATACATGAGGATGTTATACGTAGAATAAATCCTGATGGTGGTCAGTATGGAAAGAAAGAAATCTCAGATGCTTCCAAGACAAGAGTAATCCCATTTGGAAGATTAAGATGAACTGTTTAGTTTTATTTCATGTTTGGTGTAAACAGGAGTACATAAATCCTGATGGTTGAAATGGTGAAACGATATTGAGGTGTTATGTAATACAAGGATGCATGCCATAGTGAAAATTAAGTTTTAAAAAACAGTTATTAGACAGCTATGATATTTTGGAGTGAATATTAGGCTGCTATTATCAAACATATCTACAAGTTGAGTGTCCTAGAGATGTGGAACTTAGATGGATGTGTGATGATACAAGATTAGACAAAATATAAAATGTTCAAATTTGTCAAATGTTGCAATTAACAGTCACATATTGAGGATAAATTGAGAGAAAGTCGTGTGAGATGGTTTGGACATGTCCTGTGTCGACCACCAAATACACCAGTTTGTAGGTATGTGTAAACCAATAGAATGTGAAGGTGTTAACTGGGGACAAGGTAAACCTAATATCACATGGAAAGAAGTTGTATCGAGAGACCTACGATCTCTTAGGATCCATGTAGACTTGGCGAAAGAAAAAGATCTATGTAGGCAGTGTCAAGTAGTTGGGAATATGTCTTAGTTATGTTAGTAGGTTTATTTTAGGTTCTATTTTTCTTAGGATTCTTTTAGCCTTGTCAGATATTTATATGCCATTTTAGTCTTTTTTTCCAGAGATTTTTATGCTTGTGTAAAACACAGAACTTTAGTACTCTCTATTTTTATTTTGTATAATATTGCCATGAGATGAATTTAAACGGAGAAACATGATCAGTTAGGATTCATATAATTGACTTTTTGGGATTGAGGCACAGTAGCTGTGGTAAATTTCAGATCTAGCACATCCTAGGAGCAGGAACTCTTAGCATATCTGTTGGATCATTTGGCAAATGGTCTCAGCTTTTTCACCTTATATGTGTTAATCACAACTTCATTGGCATCACACCTTGTTTATTACCAAAACATTGCAAAATGTTAGAAGGGTGTTAAGTAATGGTTTAAATGTATGAGAAAAAGTATAAACTTTTACATATTGCTTAGGTGCGTAACCTCTATATCTTCTTGCAATTGGTTCTTGAGAGTTGATAATGTTTTTTATTAGAATTTTTTCTGTCTTTCATCATGTTGACATGAGAAATGTTTCAAAGTTGTGATTTTCATCCAACTACAAATGTCTGCCGGCCCTACTGATGTACTGGTATTAGCAGAAAAATATCTGCTAGTGCAGAGTATTGAATCCTCAAGAATGGGAGGGTATTAGATACCTTAGAAAAGATCTTGCCAAGTTATAAGTAAGGTCACAAATGCTGAATGGGATGATAACAAGTCATGCCTATGGCATTGCCAAGAGGTCCAATCGCCGAAATGAAAAATAGGTTTATACCAAACTAGAAACTTTTGTATAACATCCAATCATCCATAGCATCTTCACTAGGACTTCCATATTTTGGTTGACCGAGTTTCGCTTCGTATTGCAAGCAGAGACAAGCAGTGGGCAAATTGTATTCACAATTGCGTTCCACTATGTACTCTAGGAGCAATAATGGAATCGGTCAGACTTTAAATGCAACAATAACATACCAGTGTATTCCCATAAGTGGAGTTTGGAGAAGATAGAGTATACATAGACCTTACCTCTACCTTGTGAGGTAGAGATCTTGTTTCTGATAGACCTTCGGCTCAAGGAAAAACATATCGAAAAAGGAATAATGAATGTGAAGAAATCATGGCAAAATACTATAGAAAGCATGACAAAGCATTCGAAGAAAAAACCAATTACTACAAAATAGTACAATATTCAAAGTACAAGGGAGGGTAGATAGTAACAAAATTGAAAGACAAGAAACTACAAGAGAAAGGATAAGCAGACATAATTACCCGTATGAAAGGATAAGCAAGACAACACTCAACTACCTACGAATCTTACACCCTAAGCAGTGTCCTCCACAACCTTCTATCTAAGGTCATGTCATCTGGTAAGTTGCATCTGTGCATCTCCTTTTCACATGCTTGACCCATCTCAACCTCACTTTCCCCATCTTGTCCTCCACCAAGGCGACTCTCACCTTGTCCTGAATACCTGCATTTCTAATCTTATCTCTCCTAGTATGTTTAGACTTTAAATAACTTTGGTCAAAATTTATTCCCTTTGTTCTCTACGCTGTATGATAATTCAAAAGTCACCAACTGTTCCTCCTCATTTTAACTTCTTCCTTTCTTTAATTTTGAGAAAGGTAACGTGTATATTCATCAGCATCAAGGTTATAATATTCACAATTACAAAAGGCCTTGTTTATCTCACTAGGATTCAGAAACTTCATAGATGCTATCTGCATTCTCTACATAATATTCTTTACACCAGAAGAGAAAGGACAAAAAACACTTCATCTTAATTTTCTCTATTAGAGTATGAGCTGGCTTCAATGTGCCTAGCATTTCTTTCATTCCATACAGTTCACCATTCCCAAGCTGGAACAACAATCCACCACCTCTTCTATCTGATACTATCTTCTGCACTATTTCAACTCCACAGAAGATCCTTTGTATCTCTAGGCATGACCCATTTGATCCTAGCCAGACACGAACAATTGCTACAAGATACCAGTGACCTTACAGTGCAGGATAAAGATAGCTGTTATTTTCTGCCTCCACCTGACACCAAAAAACAACTGAATCCCCCCTTTCTGTAGGTTCTCATGTGTCAAACATGCTTTCCTAGACAACAACCAAGTGAAACAGAGCACTTTGAATGGAGCTTTGATTTTCCAGATAGATTTCCAAGGCCACACCAAACCAGTGTAATTAGTATCTGACAAATAATGATATGCAAAGCTGACTCTGAACTTCTGTTGTTGTTTCCGTTCCATACCAAATAATCATCAGAGTTGCTGACTCCATGATAACCCTCTATTCTGTTCAGCATATCAACCACCCTCTCAATCTCCCAACCATTCAACAATCTTCTAAAAGAAAGATTCCATCCTTGCTGACACCATGCATCTTCACTAGGAATACTCAAGGATGGGAGGATATTAAATATCTTAAAAAGTTCTTGCCAAGTGATAGGTAAGGTCATAAATGCTGAATGTGTTAATAGCGAATGAGCATGTCTGTTCCATTGCCAACAAAAAGGATTAGAACCGATGTCGTGATGGTATTTGTGCATATACAGCTGTATGGCTATAGATGGGTCATCATAAACTATATATTACATAAATTTTTCCATTATCACAATTTTATTCAAGTTTGCTAAGTTTGATTCTATAGCTTAATGAGTGAATATGCCATTAACAAATATACTAAAGGGTAGCTGCAAGTCCTGAAAACATTGCATTGTCATTCTTCCTTTGCTTCACAATATATATACATAGGTGGCTGTGTTTCTTAGTAATTTTCTTGGCATCATTGTTGTCTATCTTTCTGATTCATCAATTGATCATCCATTTATTTGTGTTTTACCAGGTAAATCTGTCGTTCAGTCAGATAATGAATGGTTCTTCTTCTCTCCTCGTGGAAGGAAGTACCCAAATGGCTCACAGAGTAAAAGGGCAACTGAGTCTGGTTACTGGAAGGCCACAGGAAAAGAACGTAATGTGAAGTCTGGTGCTAATATGATTGGCACAAAGAGAACCCTGGTGTTCCACATTGGTCGGGCACCTAAAGGACAGAGGACACATTGGATAATGCATGAATATTGCATGATGGAAAGCCCTCATTATCAGGTACCAAGGCTTGAACCATCGTCCTTTTATTAAGAATGGCTTCTGAGCTAGAAAAACTGCAAAGCCAGTTACTTCTCATGATTTTTATTGTAGCATTAATAGTTCCGTTTGGGCTTTTGATGCTGAATGATTGGCTAAATAATTCAGTCTCTTAGGCAAGTCAATGTTCTTGCATATTTTAGTCATGTAGTTCTTGGTTTTGGTGTTATCTTCTTAAGTATGTTGTCTGGAAAATAACATGAAAACTATGATTTTATTTGTGTTAGCAGGTTAGAGCATAATGTTATATTTTCTCTAAAGTGAAAAAGAAACTCGAGGCTGCAATTAGCTTAATTTATAGAGTGATCAATTGATTTAATCTGGTAGCTGGTTTGCTTATTATTTGAAACGTGGTTGACGAAAGATTAAATGTATTTGCTACTGGATGATTGAGCTTTATTTAAAGGCATTCAAGTGGTATAATACTAGCAAGCATCATAGGTTAACGAGGAATTACTGTTGTTAATCATTAATGGCTAGATATTACATGTCTGTGCAGTAACATTGATCAAGGACCTAACACGATATTTCAAGAATTCCTCCACTTACTGCAAATGTTGGAGATCTAGTATTGTACAGACTATGTCAAAATATTATTTGCTCAATGAAAACAATTTGTTTACTGCAGTTGCTTAAAATATGTCATTTTCTACACAGGAATTATTTAATGTTCTGGTTCCATGTCTTGTACAGGATTCAATGGTTGTTTGCCGCCTACGGAAGAATAACGAGTTTCATTTGAATGACACCCCAGGAAATCAAAGGAATCATCTGGCTGTAAATAATGGCGCCACTGCTTTGTCAAGGGTAGTACAGTTGAATGGTTTGGGCTTGATAAATGGAGCGGAGTGCTGTTCAAAAGAGGCTAGTAGCAGTTTTAGTTCTCATTCGGTCGAGCAGATTGAATCTGGATCAGAATCCGATAAGCTGAATAAAGAGTTGCCTCAGCATCATTCCTCTAGTTCCTGGAAGGTTCTGCTTCTACCTCCCTTCTATATAGCTCGCCTTTTAACTAATGTCAGCCTTCATATTTGTTGGTTTACATATTTTGAGATAGTTTCTTGAGGAACAATATGATGTTAAATCGTTTAACAACTACGTCTTTATACTTTTTTGCCCCTTTTTTCACTATATGTTAATGAAACTGAATCCGTTAATGTATAACTCAATAGCTGGCCCTCGCCATGACATTGACATTTCCTCAAGTCTCGTAGGGGCGATCATTCCATTTCTTTCTTACTTTATCTTTAGAAGTAGGATGAGGTGATAGAGCAGTCAGCTCGTTCGAGTTATCTCTAAGCTGTTTTTTCTATTTATCTATATTCTCAGAACTTGATGACCAAGTACTCTTGAGGTCAAACATGTCAAACTTTCTGGTCATAATGTCTTTCTATTTCAAATTTCAGGATTGTGATGAAGAGGATTGTTTTGCTGATATAATGAAAGATGATATCATTAAGCTAGACGAGTCTTCAGACAAGGCAAAACACAATCTGTTGCCAACAATCACTAGGAAGCTTGAATCCTCTACAACATTGCCGACGTCTCAGGAAGCCGAAAATCTGATGTCTCATAGGCTGCCTTTCCAGGGCACTGCAAATCGAAGACTAAAACTACAAACAGAAAAAGTGCCCCGTCAAGTAGAGAGATCTGAACCACATGAGGTTATTAAGAAGAATAGCCATGCTCGAGGCATCAGTAGAAAGTTGATCAACATAATTCCAGTTAGAAGGATGAAGCAATGGTCGATACCTTTACTTCTCGTTTCCTTGATGTTACTGGTTGTGTTTCTTTGTTTGTTCGGAGTTCCACAACAAGTAAAATGGCATTAATCCAGCTGAAGTTACTATCCTGCCAGCATAGATGTCTTTTGTAGTATTTAGAATGGCAGTTTAGAGGAAGTTGATTAGCTTTTGATGCATTTTAAGTAGGCTATGCTTATGTCCAAGATCTGTACTTTACCAGTTATGTACAGGATGACTCGTTGTAAATTTTGTAGGGTTGTACAATAGTAACAATACTAAAAAGTTTTGATGTCTTAACTTTACATAGTTGTATAATTTGTAATTTGTAAAATATGTAGTTGTATAATATGCGCTGCGTTGTTCATATTCTTCTGCATGAACAATTATCAATTCTGGTTCACATGTTGGGAAGGCTTGTTTTGTGTTTAATCTTGTCGTGTGTCTAGCTTTGTCTGTGGGTTTGTTAACCTACTTGGCATGTTCAAATTTTGAATCTTGAATTTGCCTCTCGTCGAGGACGGTCATAGTAGTCCTTTGAGGGGGAAAATATTTTGACATATGACAAAATTCCTTATTGTATCCTAGCTCATTTGGCAACCAATTTGGCATGTTCAAGTCATAATGCCTTGACAAACTTGGCATGCTTAGATTGTAATGTCTCAATGATTGATCTAGTCATAGTAGTACTTTGATGAATAAACATGTAGGATATTACAACATTCTTCATTGTAAGATGAATATAAAGATTTTAGTTTGAAATGCTTATTTTTGTAAGAATAAATTCTCAATTTGCTTGATGAATATCAAGATTTTAGTTTGAAATGCTTATTTTTGTAAGAATAAACTCTCAATTTGCTCGGTATCAAGATGATGATTAGGTATACTACTAGACAAGATATACAAGTCCCTTATTTCTAGGATGAGAATCGGTCTTCTTGTTATTTTATATGGAGCATTATGATTTTCCCTGTTTGTAATATTGGTACATTTTTAGTCCTTCCTGAACTTTTGCCTACTCTTAATATTACTTTTGTCTACTATTTAATGTATAGAATGCTAGTCCTCATACTCTTCGTTTAGTAAAAATTGTAATATATTTTTCATTGGGCGAAAAGAAAAATATTTTTGTATTCTGTTCAATATAAACACCATTGCAGTTAAATCAAGAATCTATTTTCGCCTTTTAAGCTAATTCCCCTTTTTTAGGCATTAAATATTTTAAAAAGTAACAAGAGGCGATGTAACAAGACAAGATCGGGCTAGAGTTAGTAATGTGATTAGGAGTCGGTTGAGCGGTGATAAGATCTGAGATCCAAAAGGATCAAAGAGGCGATGTAACAAGACAAGATCGAGTTCGAGAAAACAAAAAGGAAAAAGAAAGTTGTAGCAAAATTGTCTTTTCTGAAACTTATGGTTACCTTAATATGTTCCATCTCTCTCAAACTTGCAATTAAAGAGTAGTTAGCTGCGGTTGAAATTTTCCCAAATAATTTTCCAAATTCACCATCATCAAAAATTCATAATCATCATTTTTGCCCTAAAATCACAATTTCACTATTTGATTTTTTTCCTCAGTGGAAGCAATTTGAAACTCCCAGAAGTTCAACACCAAACTCAAAAAAGAAATAGAAAAAAAAAAGTAGGGAAAAAGAAAAAAAAACCAAAGAGTGTAATCCAAGAAGACCCTTTTTGTTTGTTCTTCACAATTACAGGACCTATGGTTAGTTGAGCTACACTTCAAGCTTAGATCTTGTAAGTTATTTGGTCAATTTTTCTGTTTTCTCCATTTGGGTATTTAGGAAATTTGTGGAATTTCAATTTGAATGTGAAAAAGATCAGATTTTTATTTGCTACTGAGTCTTCAGACAAGGCAAAACACAATCTGTTGCCAACAATCACTAGGAAGTTTGCTACTACTGACTTTTTTGAGATTCTATCCATGTTTTGAATTGCTTTTTTACTTTGGGTTTTAGTATTTTCTGTATTCTTTATTTGGGTCTCTGGGAAATTTATTGAAGTTCAAAATGGAGGTGAAAAAGATCAGTTCTTTGTTTCTACAACTGGCTTTCTTTGAGATTGTATCCATGTGTTAAACTGCTTTGTTACTTGGGTGTTTACTTTTTAGTCATGGAGCATTCCATTTTTGTTTGGTTAATTTCTGTATTCTCTATTTGGTTGTCTAGGAAATTTGTGGAATTTCAAACTAAAAGTGAGAAAGATCAGCTCTTGGTTGCTATAATTGGTCTTTTTGAGATTCTTTCCATGTTTTAAACTGTTTTACTTGGTTCTTTTAGTCATGGAGAACTGTTTGTTGTTTGGATAGTTTCTATATTCTCCATTTAGGTCTCTAGGATATTTGTGGAGTTCCAAATCAAAAAGGGAAAAAAAAATCAGTTGTTTGTAGCTACAACTGGATCTTTTTGAGAATCTTTCCATGTTTTAAACTGTTCTGTAACCTGGGGTTTTAGTCATGGAGCATTCTAAGTTGTTTGGTTAATTTCTGTACTCTCTATGTAGGTTCTCTAGGAAACATGTGAACTTTATTTCTCTTTAGGTTCATATGAATTGCCAAAAATGCAGCTTTTATGATGTAACTTGTAGGTTTTGGAGAACACTAATAATTGAATAAGTGAGGGCAGTCTTATAATCTATTGAATAAAATATAAATGAGAACATTACTGCCTAATGTTTGCTAGATTATAGTGAAGGCTCTGCCTAATGTTTGCTAGATTATAGTGAAGGTTCTGTTATGATTGTTTAGGATGATCTAATTTTTGAAGATAATGTGTGTTTTGCGTCGTTTGTGGGATTGCTGGCAGGTTGTGTGAGAGTAGGTTTGTAATGATGTCAAGACCAATGCTGCTTGTTTTTCTGTTGATTGTACTCATAATCACATCTCAATTTGAATGGAAGCAGCAGCTAGTGAGTGATGTCGAACCGAGTCCTAGTATATCTCAGAAGCAGCAGCAGATCTCAAAGAGAGAAGAAGCTGTTAAAGAAAAGGTAATCATGTGATCATATTTTAGTTGCATATTCTATGATATTGTGAATGAATTGCGTAGTTTGCTTATGATTAGTTAGTGTTTGCTACCTATGACCTCGGAATATAGGCATTTAAATAAGTCATTGTATCTTGCTGACGCATATTTGCATCATTAAATGTGCACCTGATATTCCTGACAGTTTCTTAGTTATTGACATAGTAGGCATTGGCCATTTACTTCCTATTTACAAATTTGGAAATATCACAGTTTCAGGTTAAGGCACTCGTTGACCTCTTGCATCTTGATCTTTCAATTTTTTTCTTTTGTTTCTTCTCTAGGTTGATTTTAAAGTCCTTTATGTTTTGATAGTTTATTTCAAAATTCTGGGTTAATTAGAAGTAAGAACATTAAAGGAATTCTGTAGCTTACTGAGGTTTCAAACTTGCAAAAAAGTCATAGAAACAAGATGCAATATGGAGTCTACAGGGGCTAGAGTTAGTAATGTGATTAGGAGTCGGTTGAGCGGTGATAAGATCTGAGATCCAAAAGGATCAATTGGTTTGTGTAAGATGAACTTATGAACGGAATTGTACGTACGATTTGATACCTTCACATATTGCTTTCCAGCCAGTAACTTCGCTATTGATCCTAGAGGATCATTTGGTTTGTGTAAGATGAAATTATGAACCGAATTGTACTTACGATTTATAAATCCACATATTTATTTCCAGCCAGTTGCTTCCCTATTATTCTTTCCTTTAGCTGGACATACTATAGTTTTTCCCTCGTGGATCCTTCTTTATCTCCAAGAGTGTAATGAACCAAGTTGGCTATTATGAGAGTTAGGGAAATAAACCAAATTCAAACTTATCTCTCATGCCTCAAGCACCTCAAATGCCATGAAATTCTTGTTAAGACTCAACTTTAACATATAGTCATTTGTTTTGGCCTTTTTGTTGCATTGCACGGTTTGCATTACACGTTGAAGCTTTTCGTTATCTTGCTTTGAATGATATATGCCTCAGTTTTCGTGGATATGTCATCACATATAGTGTGTATCAAGATACTTTTTTAACCATGTAATATCTATGTCATGAAGGCTAAGAAACTGTAAACTGCTCGGTTTTGTAATCATTGCATCTTCTTGATGCCTGCTATATATAACATCTTGCTCCATTTTTTAAAAAAAAAACATTATCTGAAAAACTGCTCATTAACTAATAGAGTTAGTTCCATGAAGTCCCAAATCCTTCATTTTGGCTTTAGCCAATGGATGTGGTGAATCGATGATAAATACTCAAAGTGCTGAGGTTACAAATTTTTTGGGTCTTGAAAGTGCATAATTAAAGGAAAGAGGGGATTGTAAGGACAAAAACGAGGAAAGACTTGAAACTAGAATAGGGCTGGTGCATGATTCCTTTTATGGCATGTATTGCATCATTTGTTTATAGTCTCACAAGTTCTTTTATAGCCTTTCTTTCATGTGTCTTTTCTCGTATCTTTTATAAACCTCCCCCCAACCCAGCTTTGTCTCAAAACAATCTTTTGAGGGGAGCTAGGGGACGTTTTAAAGGTTCCATACATATCTAAAGTTACTCAAATTTTTTGTAGGATATTTCTCACGATAATATCCCACATTCTCATGTGCATTAATAGGTATCCACTAAATCTTAGGGGGTATATTTTGCTAAAATTTCCCCTGTGGCAACATGAGGCTCAAAGTTTATTGTCCTTGCATAAAATGTATTTGGGGGCAGTCCTTTAGGCATTGTCTGCATCAATCTTATCCCTTTAGGGTTCCTATTTCCTACGATTGAGATCCTTGAAATTTGAATCAACGTTTTAGAAGGCAAAAAATGCAAGGGAATTCGTTCTCCTTGCTGTGAGGCGAGGCCTATGCCTCGAGGCATGAGGTGTATGCCTTACAAAACATTCTATGAATATGGTAGAGTATTTTTTGGAAATAGAGAAAGAAATTGGAAAAAGTAAACAGATAAGAAATATATATATTTGTTTCATTAATTTTACTTGTCAAATCTTAGTATTGTTTTTTCTTGCGTACTTGTTTTACGTTGTCACCAAATTGTTTTGATACACTGAAATAGCACAAAAGAGGCAATAGAAAACCACAGCAGGAGAAAAAGCAGCAGTGTAGCACCAATTGTCAACCTGGCTTATTGATTGAGGCTTCGAGGGTAAGAGAGGGGGAGAACTATGAGTGTTGTAGCGAGCTTTGGCCTTTTAATACGACAAAAACTATCCCTCATTAATCAGAACCTTTAAGGGGAAAAAAGAAGTGACTTCTTTCCCAGCAAAATCTGATGAAATTTGTTAGTTGGCTAGGATAAAAAGAAATGACCATGGTCTGTTCGTTCTGAGGAAAATGTTTACATGAAAAAAAATTTCTAGGAAAATGTTTTTCAGTTTTTTTTATAAGTGGGTTTCTTGCTTATTTTCTTGTGTTCAGTAGATAGGCAAAAAAAATTATCCTAAAGTATTTGTATATAATCTAGACAAAATATTATGGTGGTGGGGATGGGAGCTACAAGGGTGGGGTGGGGATGAGGTGTGTTGGAGGGTGAAGAGAACACAATCAATGTAGAATGACACTTGAGGAACTTGTTTTCCCTTCTTTCATTAAGGAAGTTAATTTCCTCATTTTTAAGGAGCTTATTTTCCTAGAAAAATGTTTTCCAAATAATTTTGACCAACCGAACATGAGAAAATTGGAAAACATTTTCCAAAAACGTGTTCCTGCGTATTGAACAAACCCTCTAATAAAGCGTAAGTCTCATCTGAAAGGCGTAGAGTAGATAATGCCTGTTTATAGAAGACAAAAAATGAATGCCTTATCCTGTGAAGCATGGGGCAAATTATGTGCTAGCCACAGTTCTCTTCAGCTTTACCTCACAACAGACCAATATATAGCAATGACCAACAACGTTAAATCTCATGGACTATCTACTGGACTATTTTCTTCCCTATTTGTCTTTCTAAGGACTTTCAAACTCCAGACAGTTCTTTTTTCTTCTTGTTGATAATTATGATGTTCAAGCAGCATACACGTACCTCGACCTTTAGTAGTTGAGTACCTAGGGCATCCCACTTGCACAAATACTGTGAAACTTTGTCCAGGCAAATGAGAAAAATCACCTAGAATATTTTTTCTCTACTGAAATTTGAATGTTGGTTTCCCATGATTCCATTTCACCCACTTCATGACCGCTAATGATTTCCAGACATTCTACAAGGAAGATCCTTAGTTGTTCTTTGTCATAATTTCCTATCAAGTAGCGAATTTGGGAGGATTTAATACGAATGTGCATTAAATGTTTATCATTTTCAATCTCATATTTTACCCATCGTTATTAGATATAATCTCACAGGACCTTGAAAGAAGCTCCTGGTTTTATCTGATTCCTGATCAGAAGTTTCCTTCCAGAACTTATCCCCCAGAAGAACTTAACTGCATTTTGTTGTTATGTTTTTGGTGTAATCAACTGTACTCAAATAATACTGTCTCTATAGTTGATGTTTTAGACTCAATATAGAAATACAGCAGTGAGTTCGGAGTGCATTTGTATATAAGGTTTGAGTGCAACCCTTGTACTTTTGTGATATAATAAAAAGTTACAAAGTCCAAAAAAAAAAAAAACTTGTTCCCCGGAAGAACTTTATAGATCAAGGAAAAAATAACTGGGGTTTCTGAATGGGAGAACAGCTGCTGGATTGAAAATAAGGTCCTTCTCTATACCAGCAATCACCTAAAACTTAACATAATATGTGGGCCTCGCTAAAAGAATAAAAGGCTCATATATTACAGTGTTGAACAGAAAAAAATGCACTTATATTTGATTTCTAACTTCAGGTGATCATCCTATCTTCTGCTCATGTCTTTGGAATTAGTGACAATCAGAAGTAGACACTGGTAACAAAATAAAGAAGCAAAAGAAATTATCAAAACAAAATAAAGCCTTCTAAATGTAGAGTTTACGGGTTCAAGTTGTGGAAACAACCTCTTGCAGAAATGCAAGGTATGGTTGCGTACAATAGACCCTTGTGGGTCTGGCCTTTTCTAAACCTTCATATAGTGGGAACTTAGTATTCCAGGCTGCCCTTTTTTAGCAAAGAAATATGAAATATATTTTTACATTTAAAATCCACCCGTAGTGTAGGTTTTCTCTTTTTAGTAAACCAACTATTAGATATTATCAAAGCATCCTCTCAAAATGAGGTTCCATTTAGTCTGTAGTCTTACTTATTTTTCCAACAATGAATTGAAGTTATCATCTTAACAATTGAACATGATGAAATTAGTAATGTTATCCTTAAATGAATTGAATTGTGGATATTGTGTCTTTACAAGCTAGCTCGGTCTACTCAAAAATGCTGCCGCATCTGTGTCGGATCTTTCAAAAATACACTACTTTTAAAGGATCCAACACTCAACCGTTGACATGTTTAACGAATCTAAGCAACATAATTTACAAGAGACTGAATAGACGGGAAAAAGTTGGAGAGACTGGTGATATAAGTTAAAAATTGTGGTATTGTGGGGTGCAGGGATAGATTAAAATGGCAACAAGTAAGCAATCATTGTAGAACCATGACTTAAGTATAATATTATAGAGATAAAAAGACTTGCCCTTGTTAAAAAAAAGATAAGTAAAAAGCCGTATTTAAAAATAAAGAGAATTGATGATAGAATTATCTCACTAAGACTAGATTAGACGAGGAAACCAAAATTAAATTTTGGTGAGTTATGGATATTTTGGTCCAATGGATTCAGATAACCAATTAATATTTATTGGGAGAGATCTACATGGACATGTGGTTAGATATAGTGACTGTTTCAAGTACATGGAAGATATGTTTATGGTACAAACAATGAAGGGGGAAAAGCTTCTCTGGAATTCATGTAAGTTTATGATTTAGTTTTGGCTGACAAAATATTTTTAGAAAAGAGTCGCACTGCATCACATTTAAGAGTGAAAGTGACCATAGCTAAATAAACTTCATTCTTACTGGAAAAGGTGTCTGAGTTACATGTTAAGAATTAAAGGTTGTACCTGGAGAAACATTTACCAACCAATGTAGTTTGTAGTTCTGGATGTAAAGAGGAAGAGTCGAGTGTAAAAGGAGAAGTGGTGCATGCAACTGAGTCGGTGGTGGGGCCACGTTAGCGCTTGGCCATAGATTTTGGATCAGATTTTAAAATTTTATTTTTAATGTTTGTTTGCAACAATTTTTTGATCAGATCTTCAAACATTTTCAAGTCCACTCATAAAACTTCAAATTTTTTCCAAGTAAAAATACAACTTCAAAAACTCAAATTTTCAAGTTTCAACTTCAAAATAGTGAAATGGGAGTTGAGTGATATAAATCAAGTAACTTTTAAAGAAAAGTTATTGCAGGAAAGAGCATGACACTTAGAAGTGGACGTGGATATGGAATTAGTAAATTACACCGTGAAAGTAGCATGTGAAGTTCGTGGCTTGTCTAGAAAAGGTCTGTCACCTTTATCACAACAATCGTGGTGGTGGAAAGAAGAGGTATAAAGAGCTTCTATAGCAAAAGGAGAGTGATACAAAAAAGATACGGAAAGTCAAGATGCTTTGGAAGAGTATAAGATAGTTAAGAGGAAAGTTAAGAAGGGTGCTAGTAATGCTTAAGATGTAACACTAGATGGCTTGTAGCGAAGATTAGAAACATAGAAATGAGATGGTAACATTTATTAATTAGCACGCACACTGAGTAAAAAGAGGGTAAAACCAAGTTGATTATATTAAAGATTTCAACAAGGCTTAAAGGAGATCGAGACTAAAGAGAGATGTTTGTTTGGTCACTTGCTGAACTTATTCACGAGAATAAATAATTTTTTTTTTCACTTTTGGTGAAATGACTTTATAAATTGCACCCAAGGGTGTGGTCTAGTGGTCAATGAAGTGGATTGAGCACCGTGAGATCTCAAATTCAAATAATCCCAATAGAGACACAACATTGGGTGGTTTCTTCCCATATGTTCTAGTCTTGGTGAGCTAGTGGGAGGTGGCAAATGACATGTATCTGGTGGAATAAGTCGATGTGCGTGCTAGCTGTCCTTGACGCCACAATTATAAAAAAGAAATAACTTTACAAATCTCCATGCATCATACAAAAGAGCAACCTTAGCTGTATTCGTAGAATTTGACCAGCAAAGTGAAGGATACCACATAAAATATGAGGGTAAGAAGAAATTGTAGTCAAGATGTTATCCATATAAATGTTTGGCATTGTCTTGAAAATGTTAGAAGCATTCAATGTTATATTAGAATAGCAATGTTTCAATTTCACTTTTTTTTTAATTTTAAAAAAAAAGTGCGACTAACTATATCAATTTTAGCCAGCATTAGACATACGAAGTTGATGTCAAAGTAGACATGATTGAAATGCTTAACTGCAGACAAGTTAGCGCCATTCAAGATCCACATATCTCCGTAGGTGCTCTTTGTATGGTGGGGAATAGTACCTCAAAAGCATATGTAATGGAAAGTAATTGTAAAAAGAACAATCTAAATACAATAGAACAATAGAATTACAGTAAATGAATTTGCTTCCCTAAAGAGCAAAAATAACACATTGGTGTTTGGGTTGGCTTGCGGGTACCTTAACTTCACTATGTATCCGCTATCTCTCAATCGCACAATTATCGAGTATCTCTATCCCCCAAGGCTTGGATAGAGATGGGAACGATCACCTAGAATTTTGGTTGCTTATTGGATTAGAATCTAAGACCTTATCATTCTCCCGCATTTCTTTGACCAGTAGGCCACATCGTTGAGTGCAAAAATACATGTTTGTTTTGGCACAAAAAAGTTTCATTTCTTTGGTTGTTGGTGTTCGTATTGCCATTTTATTAATCTAAATAGGCTTTCATTTGGCATGCTTCATTCTTTTATAAGCTATTGTGATTGCATGCGGTTTTCCTTTTTTTTTTTTAAATAAGATTAAAATAAAAAGAAAAACATGAGATTATATTTGAAGATTGAAGACATAGCATAAGTTTTTGCACTAATCTATATAAATGTTGTTCTAAATAGTACAAATGACTCAAGGGTGTGGCCTAATGGTCAATAGAGTGAATTGAGAACAATGGGATCTTATTATGTCCCAAAGAGACCAAAAATCACATTAAGTGATTTCTTCTCATCTATCCTAACCTTGTAGATAGAGTTACTTGGTATCTGTTGTTGATAGAAGGTGGCAGGCACCCATGAAATTAGTCGGAGTGCGTGCAAGTTGGCCCAGACACCACGGTTATAAAAATAAACAAATTGAATAAATGACACATGAATGTGAAGTTAGTAAGGTTGGGTAAAATTAATATTGTACGAATGTTTGATTGCTGTGCCCAGACAATTGAAGTGTCTTGTTCTTTTGAGAATCACATGAGCAACAGAAGCAATAAAGGATCTGTAGTTGCAGTTATGACAGATGAGGGCTAAAAAATCTGTAGTAATTGTATGACAGCAAAGAGAGAGAGACATCTGTAGTAATTGTAGGACAGCAAAGAGAGAGAGACTTTTGGCTGAACTAGCGGGACCATAACCAACTAATTGTATGCACCAACTTGGCCCTGGTGTAGGCCAGAGTTTCAGTGGCAGCTCAACTAGCGTTTTTAATGGCGGTTTCAGTTGGTAAAAGTTTGAGGGACTTGTGTCTTAGGTCTCAAGTTCGATCGTCGCGCTAAGCAAACTAAGTGTAATATTTACATGGAGAAGTGTAGTGGGGAGAGCCAATCATTCCGAGTTTCAAATGTTCCACTCTTGCCAAAGGGTTGGAAGCACTCCAGATGGATTTCTTTAGGGTCTTTGTAATTAGCCTTTGTTATAATGCTCTTCTAATAACTTCTAGGAGGTCTTTGGCATATCCTTAAAAAAGTCAAATACATACTCATTGGCCTCGCTCTGAAGTGAAGTCCCCGGTGCACTAAACTCATGCTGTGTGTGGGGCTCGGGGAAGGGGACCACAAGTGTCAAATGTATGCTACCTTACCTTGCATTTCTGCCCGAAGCTATTTCCACAGGCCTTCTGGTTACATGACAACTACTTTACCAGCTACACAAGGCTCCCATTCTTGGCCTTGCTCTGACTATTGTTAAAATATCTGCAGATTATTCTATCACAGGAGAAGAACATCCAAAGGCTTAACGAGCTCGTGCGGAATCTCAGGGAACAATTGATTCAGTGCAGAAGCAGCAATGAAACAATAAGCAACAGTCTTAGTTCATTGGCTGACATTGCTGAATTTGAAAAACAACAAATTCTTGAGGATTAGACAGACATCAGCACTAAATTTTCTCTTCTATCTGTATCTGTCTTTTACTTTTTCTGCTCATTTTGTGTGTTTTCCCCTTGTAATTCTGCTGCTGAAATCTGCAATTCAGATGTGTCTTAATATACTAATTCATATGGCAATACTTGTCTGAATGTGTACTTGTTTAACATGAGTCAATTGATACCGCTTTGTCTGAACGAACTTTTTCCCCCTCTATATGCTCTCCTATGCCTCTATTTTCTTACTATCCTCCTGTTGTTACTATTTATGTCTTCATAAATGCTGTATTGTTGCTTTCCTTGACCTGAGGATCCATTAGAAACATCAAGTTAGGGGTAAGATCTATATACTTTCTACTCTTCTCAAATTTCACTCGTGGGATTATATTGGGTATGTTGTTATATACTCCCTCTGTCCCATTTTATGGGGTACTTTTACCATTTTGGTTTGTTCCAAAAAAATCACCTTATTCTAATGGGAAACAATTTACTTTTTAATTTTTTTTACCCTTAATGAAATGATTCGCAACTACATAAGAATCTAAGAATGATTTTAGACTATAAATTTTAAATTTATTTTTTAAACACCGTGTCAAGTCAAATGGTGTCACATAAAATGGGACGGGAGGAGTATTATATAAAGAATTCCTTCGAAAGGTGTAAATTACATTTGATTGATTCTCGTAAGTAAAAATTATGGTTCCGACACTGTTTCTGCCACGAGGGCCAATTCTTGAAATTTGAGATGTCTATTATCAGGGGATTTGAAGGTGCTTCATTTTCGAAAATTTCAGTTTAAAAATTTCGATGTTTGACATTTTTATATTATTATCGTACTAATTCAGTATTTTGCGATTTCAATAGTACAATAATGTGTAATCATTACTAGACTTTATGGCCTCTTTTGTTTGAGTCTGTATCTATAATTTGTTTGAGACGAGGGTTTCTAAGAAACAACCTCTCTACTTCTATGAGGTAGTGGTAAAGTCTGCGTACATTCTATCCTCCTCAGACCCCATTTGTGGGATTTTACTGGATATGTTGTTGTTGATGATAAAAATAATTCGTTAGGGTTGTGTGTTAAGGTTTATTCAATTTAACTGACATACAATGAAGAATTATTTCGACGATGAAGGACACTCTTAACACGTTCAAAATAATGAAATTTATTTAATGATTGACCGCAAATGACATACATTATGTTTGATTGTTTTCGAAAGATAAAAAATTTTGTTACTTGAGAGTATGCCAACTGGAGTATTAATTTTTTTTACTTCTCACAACTTTTACTTCATTTCTAAAAAAATAAAATATCAACATCAAAATGATTATTACTTTCTCTGTCCCATTTTATGTGGCAGTCTTTTCTTTTATTTTTAGATTAACACAATGCATACGTGCAAAGCATGTGCACATAGATCTTAAAAAGAATGTCACATTAATTTAATTAGAAATAATTTGGCTTTAAAATCCCCCTTTTACCTTAATGAAATTTCAACCACATAAATTTCTCAGAATGATTTTACACCACAAATTTTAAAAGTCATATGTTTTTTTTAAAACAATATGTCAAGTCAAAGAGTACCACATAAAATGAGACGACGGAAGTATTTTTCATCGTACATGCAATTAAAATTTGTGTCATACTAAATGTACTACACATTTATAACAGACGTACAATGATCAATCATGCACAGTTTTTTCTTTTCCTTTTTTTTCGTTAAAAAAAAAGTTAGTTTTTGTAGCATTAGATTTTTGCGACCTAAAATAAATATTTTATGTGACATACTTTTCTTTTTGATCGATCCTAGAAAGAATATCACCTTAATCTAATTAGAAATAATTTGACTTTAAAATCCTCCTTTTACCCTTAATAAAATGAATCCCAACCACACAAATTTCTCAGAATGATTTTACACCACAAGTTTTAAAAGTCATACGTTTTTTTCTAAAACATCATGTCAAGTTAAAGAAACCACATAAAATGAGACGGTGAAAGTATTTTTCAACGTAATTAAAATTTGTGTCATACTAAATGTACTACACATTTATAACAGACGTACAATGATCAATCATGCAAAAAAATTTCTTTTCCTTCTTTTTTTCGTTATTAAATTTTTGTAGTTTTTGTAGCATTAAATTTTTGTAGTTTTTGTAGCATTAAATTTTTGGGACCTAAAATAAATTCACTTGTCTATGGTTTATATAACCAACCCCCGTAAAAAATATAAGAAAATTATTGGGTGATGTGACCAAATACCTACAAATTTGTAGAAATTGTTAATGGCTAAAATACGCCTTTTTCAAATCATATTATTAGTGTACACGATAACGTTCCATTGTCTACTAATTTTTTATACTAATTTCAACTTCAGACATTCGTATTTAAGGTCATGTACTTAATCAGTTGAAGTTGTATCGTGTGATGTCTTGTCTTATCTAACAATCACCTCCTCCAGTTTTTCTTCAATCTATCTCTACTTCTCGTAATTCTTGCTACAGCCAATATCCTCATTGACGCATCCTTGCATCTTCTCTTCGCGTATCTAAATCATTTTAGTTTTACTTTTCTTATCTTGTCCTCCACAAAGATATTTTCACCTAGTCCTGTATAACCATTTTTTTAATCATCATGTCTATTACCTTCATCTTTGAACATGAATATTCTTGACTAATCAATACTTTGCACTATGTAATAGTGTTGTTAGATAAACGTACCTCTACAATTTGGTAATACATTTTTATCGCATAGTACCCTAGAGACGAGCCTCCTAACGAATTCATTATGAGAAGAATGATAACAGACTAATAAGGATTGATTTCACGGTTCAAATATATATTAACCTCGGGTGAAATGGCATATACCTTCATTGAAGGCACACTTAATAACCTCAAACTAATCAGTTTTGTCATCTACTGACCCAAGTTGTTTGCAAAAGGACAAAATGATATTATTTCTCATTTATATAGAGTACTAACTAATTGTAATATAGGAGTACTGAAATTGCAACAATAAATAAATAAATAATAATAATAATAATAATAATAATAATAATAATAAAAATCAAAGTTGTCTGATTAGTGGAATAAGAATAAAAATTTTGATTAAAATATGATAATTGAATTTTATGAATCAGTTTTTTAGTTTACCTTATCTATCTATATTTATATTTATATTTATATTTATATTATATTAAAAGCGTGAAAGCTCTTAGAAATATTGTTTGAACTTTTTACCCTTCATTAAAATACTCTGTTTTAACAAAATCATCTTTTCGCTATTTTTCTTAATTTATTATTTTATCTTTATTTATTTAGTTTCAAGATTTACTTTTGAATTAGAATTTCTTTGTATTTAGAATTCAATCTTGATTTAGGACTACTTATATAAATAATTGTCTAGGTTATGAAGGAAGAAGGAAGAAGGAAAAAATGTTATTATTTTTCTACTATTTAAGATTTTGCAATTAACTAAAATTTTGATTATCAAATATTTTGTTAATAAAGTATGCAATATAAGAAATTTAAAAAGAAAAAGAGTAATTAAAATTACGTTGAAATATTAAACTACTCTTTTTATATTTGGGAGTCTTTTTTAAAATTAAATTTTAATCAATCAATTATTTAACTCCTAATTATTCAACTTTATGTATTCATAAACTATTAGCATATCTCTATATTATAAATAATTAAATTGATTTTATTTTCTTTGCCCGTTCATAATAGATTAAACTATTGCATCAAACTAATAACATTTATTTAATTTTGTTTATATGAATAATGTATTTATTTTAATGACCAGTACTATTTATATATAATTTTTAGATTAACACAATGCATACGTGCAAAGCATGTGCACATACACTAAACTAGTACTATATTAAACATGAAGACCCTTAGAAATGTTATTTGAACTTTTTGCACTTCATTAAAAATTCTTTCCTTAGATAAAATCGTCAGTTCACCACTTCTCTTTAAATTATTATTTAATTATATTTATAATATTAATTTTTAAAATATATGGAAAGAAGTGATAAAATAAAGACTTTTACCCGTATAAAGACTCCTAAATCTTATAAACTTCTATTTTTTCTTTATTTGAATCAAGAAAATACCTTACGGTTGCTAAGGAAATTTCTAATTTACCATGATTTCCAATTAGTAATAAAATCTCTATACATAGGACCTTTATAAATAAATAAATAATTTATCAAAATTAATAAAGTATCTACCTTTTTATAAGTTCATAATTAAATTTAACTATGATTTCACCATATCACCCTGATCAGTTATTTTAATTTAAGTACATACTGAAATTATGATAAAACAGATGTATCTTTAAACTGAACAAATTGGGCCCATACATTGCACGGAATCTTCATGACTACTGCTGATAATACATAGGAGTATAACTTTAATTTATATGAAATTTACTCTTCTTGACTAATTTACCAAATTCTACCTCACTATACAATATGATATCCAAATTGCTATCACAATTATTTTTGCACTAAATAAACTTCATAATTTCTCTTTCATCCAAAACTTACTATATAAATCTTGTCCAACTTAGGCTATTTTCCTCCTCCTCCAATCTTTTCTCTCTCAATCTTCACCATCTTGTTTGGCTACAAAATTTTTATCTACTCAATTAGGCAATTGTCCAGACTCTTCTCATCAAAGGTAATTTATCTTGTTAATTTTCATGTTCATACCTCCTTTTATTTATTTATTTTCAAAATCTTGATTCTTTTGTATTACACTAATCTTTATAGCTTTGCTTATCTAGTGGTTATATTATTTATTATAATACTAAAAAAAGTGAATTTTCATTAAAAAAAATTGGAAAAACTTTTTGTTCAAAATAATTCTTTATCGACAAGTCAAATTTTGACAGGATGTAGTGTTTTTTATTTGTTTGTTTGTTTTTCTAATTATAATTTATATTTATAATATAGAATTTTGTGTGGATAAGTTTCAAAAGAGAAAAAAAAAATGAACTACACCAAGGACAATGCACATGCAAAACTTGACGTGAAGCTAAACTTATTACCACCAAGGACAACTTTTCCAAGAAATGAACCTTCACCAACAAGATCATCATCATCTTCTTCTTCTTCTTCAATGGAGATCATTAGATCACCAACCACCTCTTGTGTTTCTCGGGAATCGAGCCCTATCGATGATCGTGCATTTTCCGATTGCCCTAGCAGTTCAGAGACAACCTCAATGATGCTTGTGGGATGCCCTGGGTGTTTGATGTATGTTATGATACTAGTGACTAAACCAAAATGTCCTAAATGCAAGAGTACTGTCTTGCTTGATATTTTCCATGAGGAAAGAATCAAGAACTCCAAGTAATCAAGGATTAACCATGTTGTCGCCAGAAGCAGCATTATGTAGTTGTTCTAGAGAATCTCCTTGTAGTTATTGCAGAGCAATTTCGACCAGAAAGAATTCAACGAAGATTTTTAGAATATAATGTAATATTTATTCAGAAGTTTTCGTAACTCAATCAAATATGGGCTAATTTGCTTTTATTTAGTTTTGATTATCTTGATATTATTGGGTTTCCTTTCTGCGTATGGGTTTTGTGATGAGGGTTCCCAGGAAACAGCCTCTCTACTTAGGTAGTGGTAAGTACCCTCCCCAGACCCCCCTTGTGGAATTTCATTGGTATGTTATTGTTGTTGTTGTTTGTGTGATCATGAACTAGAGTTATAGTAGGTCATAATAATTTGCAGTCCAATGAGATCTACTATACTATGGTTTGGTCATCATATTAATATTTGCAGTCCAAGTTAAAACTGGACAAGTAAAAATGGATGACTAGAGTACCAGCCAAAGCATATATCCTCACCTTCCGAAAATATTATCTCCATTTCATATTATTCGTCTTTAAAGATTTTTGCATAGTTTATAAACATTCTGCAATATGGACCGCGGGGGAGAGAGGGGGGAGGGGGAGTATTATGCTGAGTATATACAGAAGCAAGCTTTAGACTATAGTAATGCGTTTTAAAACTAAGAGAATCTATGTTTAAAATAAATAATATCACTAATAGACTCGACTACTTAAAGATCACAATACAAATTACTAAATTTCACCAAAAAAATAAAAGTTTGTTTAGACTTTTCTAATCCACTTCACGTCAACAATTCAACCCTTACCATATGTAATTGTCAAATAAATTTCTTTTGAAGTAAATATATGCATGAATATTAAGTAGGACTATATCTAATTATACACAATACATTAATACTTCTTTTGTTTTATTTTATGTGGCATTTTTTGACTTGACATTGTGTTTAAGAAAAAAAAATTAATTTGTTATCTAAAATAATTCTTAGAAATTTATGTGGATGAAAACCATTTATTAAGAGTAAAAGAAAATTTTTAAGTTAAATTATTTTTATTTATAATATTCATAATAATTTGAAGTCCAATGAGATCTACTATACTATGTTTTGGTCGTCATATTAAATATTATGATGCAAGTTGTTTATGTATAGTTGCTATCTTTACTATAAATGGCAATTTTGTTGTAACATCCCTTGTTATTACTTGTTTCATTACAAAAGTTTTAGTTGTATAATTTAATCTTGTAAATACTTCACATGGTTTGTTGGAAGTTGGAATAAATTGTATGTACTTTGTTGGGTTAATTTTCTTTTTATTTTCTCTCTTTCATTTTTTACTTATCAATTATATTAAAAATGAATTTTCATTTTTATTTATTTAATTTAAAAAATTAAGATATAATTTATCACTGTATTTTTAATTTATTTTTATTATTAATTGCAGCATGTAGTCATTTTTCGATGCATTGAACTTGTTATATTTAAAGAATGACATTGTAAAATTGTCATTCTATTTATTATTCCTCAAGGGATATGCCAAGTTAAAATTGGAGAAGTAAAATTGGATAGATAGAGTAGTAGTGAAAATATATTTCCTCACCTTTTTCAAAAATATTACCTCTATTTCATATTATTCATTTTTAAATTTTTTTACATAGTTTATAAACACTCAATTGCCCGGGACTGGGGTAGGTAGATCATAAATTCAAGCAATTGTAGGTACAATATTAATTGATTAACTATGATTTAGAAATAATAGAGAGAGAGAGAGAATTTGAAGATTATGAACTTGTGTTCTAAATTTTAAAAGTTCTTGAGTTTGATATTAGTTGAAATAATTAGTACATATATAATAGATTTTTAATATAAATGTAAGATTTGGAGAGATGTTATTAGATTCGTTTGAACTCATAACCTAAACACAGCGCTAACGTCGTCCCTATGAATAGAAATACGTAACATATACATTTATTAAATTAGTGTAAACATCTAAATGTCAATGATTCTTTTACTAATCTCAATTAATTTATTCTTGATTCGAACAAATTAGCCCAAGATTGAGAAAAAAAAGATTGAACAATTAAATTTGGCTGATGGTTATATTCGAAAAAATAGATTGAACAAAATATTCAATTTTGACTATTTTTTAATGGCTACATTTTAATTTGTTTGAAGAGTACTTGGCATTATTTTTGTTTAATTTCTTCAAAAGAAGTCGATGAGTGTATATCATACTCTTTAAATAATAATGCATTTTTAGAGAATTCAATATAAGTATAATATTTGAAAATTTTGAGTAATATAGCTTTGGAAAAAAATTTGTTAGTGATTTTACCTCGAGTTATTACAAGTAAAACATGGGGAAAACTATATTGAATTTTTTGATAAGCAAATGGAAAATAATTTGATAATTTTATTATTATTATTATTATTATTATTATTTTAAAAGGTGAGAGATAAAATAATTAATGAAGAGTTTTATTTGGTCTCCATGAGTGTAATGATAGAATTGACCCTAAAAGTCAACTTAAAGTCAACACATCTCGTTGGGTCAAATTAATTTTGAAGGTTAATATAGTAAAATCATACTTTTTTTCTCTCAATTTATATAAAAAAAATTTTGGTCAATCTTAAAAAGAATGACACATTTTTATACTCTATTTAGTACTCATTTCGTTTCTTTTTATTTGTGATACTGCATTTTTTGAGAGTCAATTTGTCTAATTTTTAAACTAAATTAAATTAAGTTACATTAATTTGATTTTTCAAAAAAAAAATAGATATTCAAAAATTATTCGAAAAGTACTATAAATTACATGTTTTGTCATATCAATATGATAAAAATATATTGTTTACAATTTGTTCCTCCCTTGATTCTTCTCTCATAAGATTACTCCGTGATTCGAGGACTTGGTGTATTTCTCGAACTAGTATGATTTGGACTTAATCTCCATAAAAGGATTGTGTAGATCTTCTTGAAGTATTTGATTATCAAGAAGAGTCTGATATATTTTATGAATATCCCCAGAATTTATGAGATTTCGAGATGCCTTTTCAAGTAAATATAACTATGATTATCAAGAAGAGTCTGATATATTTTATGAATATCCTCAGAATTTATGAGATTTTGATATGACTTTTTAAGCGAATATAATTATGATTTAGGATACAGTAATCTCTGAGAAACCTTAACTGAAATAATTATATTCCTAAAGAGATAATTTATATTCGCATAAATATCTGTGACTTATCTAAAATCATAAATTAAAAAAAAAAAAAAATTCTTACTAATAATGGAGGGTACTAGTTATTCTCCATTATTATTATTAGAAAAGTCAAAGAACTTGTCTTCTAAGAAGCAACAATATATTCCTATATATGTACCAATTAGTTGACTAATCCAAATTGCTGACTTTTCTTTCCTCTTCAATTATTTTAGCTTTTAATCACGTTTCCAATAAGATTAATTAATTAATCATTGAACTCAAAGCTGTCATATTTGTATGTAATATGTACTAAAATATAGTACAAACGTGTTATAAAAGAAGCAATGTGTGAAGTAATCCCCTAATTACTATGTATATAACACTAAAAACAAGATGTGTAAATGAATTGATCATTTTGTAAACAATCTACACTACACAACCTTGTTTATTGGCCATTTCAAAGTTCATTTTTTGATTTTGTTTGATATCCATTACGAAAGTTGATTAATCTGATCTAAAATAAAATCATTTTAAATAATAAACGTTTCTTGAGAGTTCCCAGGAAACATCCTCTCTACTTAGGTAGTGGTAAGGTCTGCGTACATTCTACCTTCTCCAGACTTCACTTGTGGAATTTCACTGGGTATGTTGTTGTTGTAAATAATAAACGTTTCCACCTCAATAGGTGATTCTATTTCAAGGTATGAATTTAAAATTTTTAGTTAAAATTGTTGGTATACTTATCACCCGTCATAATTGCTGATAGTATTAAAGATTCAGAGACATGCAAAATTTTTAGCAAATAGTGTTGACATTTATAGAATAAAAGTAAACATATTTTTAAATATGCTAAAAATAATAAATAAATATGTTGTTAATATAATAAATAAATAAATAAAAAATAAACGGATCCATCGAGTACATAACATATTTAATGGCGGAATTAAGCCATAATTTTTCTGAAGAGATGTCAAAATATATATGATACTAATAAGGGTAGAACACACAACTTCAAATAATTTTCGCAATCTCTTAACTATTACACGAAATTTCAACTTGTGTCAAAAATATCCCTTAAGTTGAATTTTAACCTATATATACTACTCCCTCTGTCCATTTTATTCTTAGTCAAACAAATATCTAAGAATGATTTTAGACTACAAGTTTTAAAAATTAATTTATCTTTAAATTTTTTTTTACCCTTAATGAAATGATCCTCAGCCAAATAAATATCTAAAAATGATTTTAGATCACAAATTTTTTTTAAAAAATAATTCAAATACCATATTAAATCAAAAAATACTACATAAAATAAAACAAAACAGAAAAAATATGATTTTTGACTGAAAAAATACCATTTAATATCCCTCCAAAAAAGTATCTCTGCCTCCTCTGAATATACTGTTACAGGCTCTGAATATACTCTTACATCCTCATATGATGTCAATTTTTGCATAACACATGCAACAGAATCTGCTCACTCACAGTCTGTACAACAAAAATTGATATGTGTATTTCATAAGATTGAGGATGTATTTAAATTTATTTAATCAAATAATAGGATAATTTTTAGTCTGTTAATAGTTCAAGAATGAAACTAATTGATTACGTCAAATTTAAGAGTGCTTTCAATATTTCTCTCTAAATTAAATTATCAACATAAAAATATGATGCATCTAAAATATTGTTCAGTCTATCGTTTTTATCCATTGTTTAACATAATTTACTTTTTGAAAATCAATAATAACATAATTCGTAAAATTTCATAAATGGAGTCTGAGAAGTATAAAATATACACAAATTTTATTACCTAATGGAGATAGAGAGGTGATTTTTTAAAAGAGAAATTTTCGCACATCACTCAAAAATACCTTAATTATGCTTCATAGTTATAATTTGATAATTATATAGCACAATTATAGTTATAATAACATTGTACAATTCGAGCAACATTTGTATACGTCTATATAATTTGATATACAACTCGCAGTTTTTGTATAGTGTTGTATATCTTACTATACAATTTGTGCACAACATTTGTATAATTTGCTATACAATTCACAATATTTGTATATTTTGCTAAACAATATGTGCACATAATTTTTTTTTTCAATCACACAAAATATTTGTATAAATCACATGAATTATATATAATACACAACATACTGTGATAACTTATCGGAAACAAAATATATCATACTAAAAAGAGACTAAGGGAGTAATATTTACCGACTACTAAAGTTATGATAAATAAATAAAATCTCTCAAACCTTAATATATTTTAACTTTATAAAATAATACCGACTTGATTTAAATAAACAGTCTAGACGCGTTGAACTTAGACCCAAAAAAAAAAAATAAGAATCCTTAATTCTTTTTCCTTTCTCCTTCCGTAAATTAAAAAAAGCAATGCTTTTTTAGAAAAAACACTTAACTAAAAAAGCTTTTTCTTTATTTATTATTTATTACTATTACTATTATTATTATTATTATTATTATTATTATTATCTTTCATTATTATTCTGTTCTTTGTTCTTTTAACACTTTCTCTTCCTTCTATAAAAGAAGGAATTCCCTTCGCCATTTTTTTTTTCCTTCATTCAGATCTGGATTTTGTTGTAAACCCAATATTTATTTCAGTTTTTACGACGACCCATCGGAAAATCTTGCAGAATTTCGATTCATGGCTGATGAATTTATCGATTCAGATCCAAACCCGATTAAGATCCGGGAAGTTTGGGCGGAAAATCTCGAATCGGAATTCGAGCTTATACGTAGAGTAATTGATGAATACCCTTTCATCTCAATGGATACTGAGTTTCCGGGAGTAGTTTTCAAGCCGGAGATTGTTTCTTTCCGGCAAAATCGCCGGAGATATGTCCCGCAATTGCCGTCGGAACATTACAAGCTGTTGAAAGCAAACGTCGACGTTTTGAACATTATTCAGGTAGGACTCACGTTATCGGATTCCGATGGTAACTTACCGGATCTGGGTATGGGTAACGGCGGCTACATCTGGCAGTTCAACTTCTCCGATTTCGATGTGGCGCGTGATCGTCACGCTCCGGACTCAATTGAGCTCCTCCGGCGTAACGGCATTGATTTCGAGAAGAACAAGGAGATCGGAATCGATTCTTTTCGTTTCGCCGAGCTGATGATGTCGTCAGGGCTTGTCTGCAATGACACCGTTAACTGGGTTACCTTCCACAGCGCGTATGATTTTGCATACCTCGTGAAAATCCTCACGCGGCGGGAACTCCCCGGGGACTTACAGGACTTTTTGGAGATTCTCAGGGTGTTTTTCGGAAATAAGTTTTACGACGTAAAGCACATGATGAAGTTCTGTTCTGAACTCTATGGAGGTTTAGACCGGGTGGCTAAGGTGCTTGAATTGAACCGGGCTGTCGGGAAATGCCATCAGGCCGGTTCAGATAGCTTGCTGACGTGGCATGCGTTCCAAAAAATGAGGGACATGTATTTTGTAAAAAATGGACCGGAAAAATATGCCGGGGTTTTATTTGGATTAGAAGTGTATTAATTAGGAATTTTAGTACTAATTGATTAACTAATTTGTTGGTAAATAAAGTTCGTTTGGTGGTAAGTTATGATCTCTAATTTTCATTATCGTTAGGTTTAACTGTATATATTGATCCACATCCACACATCAAATGTCGATATCAAATTAATGCGAACTTATATTGGTTAAGGAATTTGTTAAAGTTAAAATATGAATTAACTATCATTATAATGATTAATGGTATATGAAAACTATATATGGTCATTTTATTAAAAATTTGAATAGATTCGAACAATACTTTGAGTTGCAGTTGAAAAACAAATGTTTTATTAAAGTTCATGATAGTGCTTATTTTTAGCACATTTTAAATAAACAACAAAAAAATGGGGGTCTGGAGAGAATAAAATGTACGCATACCTTATTACTATCTCATAGAATTAGAGAAGTTGTTTCCTAAGAGAAGCTGTTTCCTTCTAATAACAACGAAAAACACATGAAGTATGTAAATATGATAATGAGAAGTTGTTTCCTAAGAGAAGTTGTTTCCTAAAGGGAACATAAAGAGCGACTAATAACAACGAAAAACACATGAAGTATGTAAATATGATAAAATTAACACATATACGACAGATAATGACAAAACATAATATAAAGCACGACTACTTCTGCTACTTACTATATCCCAAGGTCAGATATCCACCTAACTCTACTAACCAATTAATCTACTACTCTAATTTACGACCTCCACTCCTTTTTATCAAAGGTCATATCCTCGATGAGATCAAATTTCGTCATATCTTGTTTGATCACCTCCCTCAATACTTCTTCGGTCTATCTCTACCCTCCGTGTAACTCCCAAAATCAACCTCTCGGACCTTCTAATAGGAGCACCAGTACTCCTTCTCTGCACATGTCAAAACAATCGCAATCTCGCTTCCCTCGTCTTATCAGCCACAAGGCTACCTCTAGCTTCTCTTGAATGGTCTCATTTCTAATCCTGTCACGCCTGGTGTGACCACATATCAATCTCAATATCTTCATCCCTGCGACATGCATCTTCTGAACATGTGCATTTTTTATAGGTCAACACTTCACCCCATACAACAAAGATGATCTAACCAATATTTTGTAAAACTTACCTTTGAGTTTAGGTGGTATCATCTTGTCACACAAAACTCCAGAGGTAAGTCTCCATTTAGTCTATGCTGCCTCAATACGATGAGTGACATCATCGTCGACATCATTACTACTCTAGATGATAGACCCCAAATACTTAAAGTTTTCCCTCCCAAGAATAAGTTAAGTGGCAAGGCTCATATCAATGTCTACTTTATCCCTTGCGACACTGAATTTGCACTCCAAGTGTTCTGTTTTAGTCATGCTCAGTTTGAATCCTTTGGACTGCAAAACGTGTCTCCAGCCCTCCAACCTATCATTAACTTTAGTCCGAATCTCATCAATCAATATTATATTATCTGCAAATAGCATACACCATGGAACCTCCTCCTGGATAGATTGTGTCAGCTCATCCATCACTAAGGCAAAGAAGGAAGGGCTCAACACAGATCCTTGATGAAATCTCATCTCAACAGGAAAATGCTCTAAGTCTCCTCCCACCATTCTTACCCGAGTTTTGGCTTCGTGGCATATCCTTAATCGCCCTGATATATGCCATTGAGACATCTTTCACCTCTAGACACCTCTATAGGACATCCCTTGGAACTTTGCCATAGGCCTTCTCGAGATCAATGAATACCATATGAATGTCTTTCTTTCTTTCCCTATATTTCTCCACTAACCTCCGAACAAGATGAATTGCTTCAGTAGTCGATCGTCCTGTCATGAATCCAAACTGATTCTCCAAAATAGACACTACTCTTCTCACCCTCATCTCCACCACTCTCTCCCAGACCTTCATAGTATGACTTAACAATTTGATACCCCTGTAATTATTACAGTTTTGAATATCCCCTTTGTTTTTGTACAATGGAACCATTGTACTACTTCTCCATTCATTAGACATCTTGGCAGTCTTCATAATAACATTGAATAGTCTGGACAACCACTCCATGTCATGCTTGATCATGTTCTTTAAAAAATCTACCAGAATCTCATGGGGTCCAATCGTCCTCCCTCTTTTCATCCTATTAATAGCCCTTCTAACCGCCTCAACTCTAAACCACCTATAATAACTAAAATCACGATGACTTTTGGAGTATGCCAACGTACCCAGCTCAACATGTTTATCTCCTTTTTCATTTAAGAATTTATGAAAGTAGGCTTGCCACCTTAGTTTAATGAAAGTGTCATCCACCAACACTTTACCTTCTCATCCTTGATGCACTTCACTTGGTCCAAGTCGCAAGCTTTCCTTTCTCTCTCTTTAGCGAGCCTATACAATCTCTTATCCCAGCCTTTATCACTTTGCTCCTCATATAGGCGCTCAAACGCTGCCATCACCGGTAAAGTCACGTCGGAGCCCGCTGCAGCGCCAGAATCCGTGGACTAACACCAATAGAAAACTGTCGAAATTGTATATTTCCTATTCCTTGGCCCATATAATCCTACCAGGCGTCCCCCCCCCCGTTGCCGGGCTACCTGGACCTCTTGCCGAACTCATTGAGGACCAACTCATATGATTTTTTGAGAAATCATAGTGTGCGCCCTCTGCAGTGCCAAAATACGTAGGCTAACACCCGCAGAAAACTGTCGAAATCGCTTGTTTCCTATTCCTTGGCCAATAAAATCCTATCAGCCGTCCCCCATCACTGTCTGGCCACCTGGGCCTCTTATCGGGCTTGTTGCGAACCCACACGTATGATTTTTGAGAATGTTGTGCCGGAGCCCCCTGCAGCACCAGAATCTGTGGGCTAACACCCACATAAATTACTACCGAAATTGCTTGTTTCCTGTTCTTTGGCCCATAAAATCCAACCAGATGTCCCTGCCCGCCGTTGGCCCACCTGGACCTTTTGTCGGACTTGTTACAAACTCATTCGTATAATTTTTCGGGAATATCGCGCCGGAGTCCCATGCAACGCCAGAATCCGTGGGTTAACACCCACAAAAAACTGTCGAAATCTCCTGTTTCCTGTTCTTTGGCCCATAAAATCTTATCAGGCCTTCGCCAACACCGCCGGTCCTCCTGGCCTCTTGCCGAACTCATTGCGAATCCACTCGTATGATTTTTCGGGAATGTTGCACTGAAACCCTATGCAACGGTAGAATCCGTGGGCTAACACCCACAGAAAACTGTCGAAATTGCCTGTTTCTTGATCTTTGGACCATGAAATCCTACCAAGCCTCCGGTCAATGTCGCCCGACCACTTGGGCCTCGTGCGGGGCTCGGTGCGGATCCACTCGTATGATTTTTAGGAAATATTGCATCGGATCCCCATTCAGCGCCAGAATCCGTAGGCTAATACCCACAAAAAATTACCAAAATCACTTGTTTCCTATTTCTTGGCCCATAAAATCCTACCAAGCCTCCACCAACGTCGCTGAGACACTTGGGCCTCTTGCCGGGCTTGTTGTGGACCCACTCGTATAATTTTTTGGGAATGTTACGCCGGAGCCCCATGTAGTGCAGAATCCGTGGGCTAACACCCCACAGAAAACTGTTGAAATTGCCTGTTTTCTGATCCTTGGACCATGAAATCCTACCAGGCCTCCGCCAATGCCGCCGGACTACCTGGGCCTTGTGTCGGGCTCGGTGCAGACCCACTCGTATGATTTTTAGAGAATATTGCGTCAGAGCCCCCATGCAGCACCAGAATCCGTAGGCTAAGATCCATAGAAAACTACCTAAATCACATGTTTCCTGTTTCTTGACCCATAAAATCCTACCAGGCCTCCACCAACGCCACTGTAGATACTAATTACTCTACAAGTCCCTCAATGTTTACATATATGTTCTCCCTCTAGAATGTTCTACATTTTATGGTGTTCTAAAACTTGATTATATTATTCTAGAGTCTTCTAAGGATCTTCTAACGTTATTCACAATGTTCTAGAGTCTTTCAAAAACTTCTTCAAGACTTTAGTTTCTTTGAATTGACTCTAGATTCTTCCCTTTTCTTAATGGTCAAATGGTGGATCGACACTTTGCTATAACAATTCATGTAACACTAGACTAATAAGGACATATATAATTATTAATTCTTGCATCTTAAATTATCTACCCTAATTTTCAAAATTTAATATTTAAATTATTTATTATTTATGATAGCAATTGTTTTTAAGATTAAAAATACCTTAATAGAATTTATATTTAATAAAGAGAAATCATATTTTCGTTTCAATATGTGATGTCAAGATCAGTTTGAACACATCTCGATTAACTTCATAAAATATCTATTATTTTTCATCAGCAATAGATACTAGATAACTCTAGTAACCAGTGTTAAAATAGATAAAAAGAAAACATCTAACATTCTTTTTCTTCATTGAAATCTAAACTAATTATTAAAAAAAAAAAGAAAAAAAAAGGAAGAAGAAACAATATAAATAATAATTTGATATAGAAAGTAATTGTGAGTCAACTCAAAGTAGAACAAAGGTCAAGAAACTACTCATAAAATTATTGTTAAAAGAAAATATTGGTTTGGAAAGTTCCAACTTTGATGAGTAATTGAGATTGGTGCAAGTAGTTGTTGTTGGCTTGAATTGCCTTTCCTTTTCACACCACACAATAATTTTGAGAATTCAAGTTATATGTATTTTTTATATTATTAAATCAATTTTAATTATTGTGGTACTAAATAATTTATTTCATTTTTAAAATTATAAATTTTATATATGAACCTTTTAAAGAAAAATAATATAATAGTAAAAGAATTTCTTATTTTGGGAAATGTCTCTTTTATTTTAGAAAAAATAATAATAAATTGTGGATTATTATAAATAGACTTATAGTGTTTGGAAATTTTGTTATTTGATTCAAACATAAAAACTTAGTTTTATCTCAATCATATTACTATCGAAGATATATTGACTCATCAAGTCACTCAAAAATTTGTATCTTCTAAGAGGTCGTTTGGTTACTGAGATTAAGGATCAGTATAAAAATTATAATTAAATTTGTCTAATATCTGATTACGAATATTAACTAAAATCAAGATAAAACAAATCAAGGAATTATAAGTGGATTATTTATTGAGATTTTATTTTTAAAATTATAATTTTAAAATAACTTTATTTTGAATCAACAACTCCGAAGGAATTGTAAAATGTCATGATCTTTTGCTAATCAAGATTACATTCCAATGTTCAACCATTTTCTTCCTTACTAAATATTATTAGTCACAAAAATAATCATAAAATTTATTTGTATCTAATATTTATATCAAATAAAATAAACATTAATTGAAACGTGAATGTTAGTTAAGATTCCATGATACTCAGATGATTAAAATGAGTTGATAATGACATGCACTATAGCAAAATAAAAATTTTATATTTGAATTCATACAAAATATTAGTTAGTTTAATCATTATATTTTTTAATCAAGTCAAATAAATATAAAAAGGAAGAAATTATTTAATTAAAGTCTTGAGATACTCGTTTTTGGATTTTGGGATATTATTAGAGATAAGGTTGGCAAGGAATCAACACTATTACTTTGGAGTCTACGATATTTCATTTTGATAATTGAGGAATCAACAACTTTTTTTTCCTTCCTTCAAATATAATATTATTCAATCATATATTTGATTCGAAATTTAATTAATGTAATATTGCGTTGAAAGCTCACGTTGAAAATAAATCGATTTCTAACTTTGAGAGAATATTATTAGGTCAGGTGCATTGATCATAAGAGATACTAAGTAGACTATTAATTCATATTTCACTTGATTGATTGTTCGTTTGATTAAAAAATAAGTCATTATTGTTCGAAAAATTAGATTTTTTTTCCTAACATTTATTGTAGGAAATAAGCTAGGTTTAATCTCTACCAATCGATAATTAATTAATTGAAAGAGATCTACTTTTATTAAGAAAAATCTATAAATCTCTTAATTTAGGATTTATAATTGAAATAGAATAGTACGAGCACAACTTCTCTCTTAATCAAATCTCTTAGATAGAATGACAGTTTCACGATTCATCAATCATTAATCAAGCACCTCAAATAGATTTAAGCCTTGAGAATATATCGATTCGTATTTGCCAAGAAGTCTTTCACCCAAATGATTAGATGAGACTAAAATGATTATCTCATTAAATATCATCATATAAGTCCTTTAAACTATATAAAAAATTAAAAAGAAAAACAAATTGGTATTGATTGGGTCAAGCCGGGTCAGGCTTTTGGAAATGGGTTTTTCAACTTCTATTAGTATGAGGTTTGGGCTTGAGAGGCTCCTCAAAAAAAGCCCATGGTTTAGTCAATTATTTTGCGAAAAACTTACATAGATTTACTATATTGCAAAAATATTTATCATTTATAGTAATAATAAATTTTTTAATATATATTACAAAAAATTATTTATAAAATATATATAATACAAATTTAATATAGGGGTAAGACATTTATCATATACTTTAATACACTTATAACACATTGTATCAATTTCATACCAAACATGCATAATATATTTTAAAACACTTATAATACATTTATGTTATATACATAATTTACTTTTAATATAAATATAAATTTATTATAGTATTACTATAAATAATAATAAATAAAAATTATATCGCTAAAGTCAGTAATTTTGAAATATAGACACAACTAGATTAGGACCATAGTATTCATAGTAAATATCAACCACATATATGGAAAGAAAATAAATGTAGTAGCCTAAAGGAAAATCTCCTTGTCTCAACATTTAATATGGGTTTCAATATTTTCTATTTTATTTAAAATTTATGGAGTTTTGAGTTAAAATTAAAAATAAAGTTGTGTTTGATTATTTTTTTAAAAAAATATTTGAAATAATGTTTAAATATGATTATGTTATTATTGTATTCAAATAAGCATTCAAAAGTAGAAAATGAGTTAAAAACATATTATATATATAGATATCGAACTCAAAATTTTAACTCCTTCAATGTGCACAATTATTGTCATTTTAAAAGAATTTAACATAATCTTCACGTTAGATTCCCCGATTCTAATACATATCCTTAGAAAATATAAAAACGCATCTAAAATATCTCAATTATTTTTAATTTTATATATAAACTATCACAGATATAAATTTTCTATTTGAACCATAACTAAATTTTTACGAAGCACATGTTCAATTTTCTTATTTAAAACTATCAAAAAATATTTATCAAGCACATCTTAATTATCAAGTATTCACTTTTTCTATCTGAAACATCACTTTCGTTTAGAGAAAAAGTGAAAAGTTAATAATTAAAATATATTTCAATAAATATTTAATGATATTTTAAAAAAAAATCAGAAAATAGCATTTCTACTTCTGTGAGGTAGTAATAGTAAAATCTGCGTATATTCTATCCTCTCAGATCCCACTTGTGAGATTTTACTGGGTATGTTATTGTTGTTGTTGTATTTTTTAAAAAAAAAGTGAAGAGGCTAACTAGGCTTCTCCTTTGTAACAATTTTCTCATTATTCCAGATCTCCATGAAAGCTTCAACAATAATCTCATGGTGAGAAGGGGAATTCAGCTCTAAAAAACAATTCAAAAGCTCACTCAAATCATCGCACGAGTAAATCTCCTTCTCTAGTATCATCTGCAACATCGATTGCCGGAAATCCCCAAACGGATCATCGGAATCCTTGACGACGGCGACACTTCCGACGATCTTCGCTGGCAAATTGGGCTCGGGTTTGGGCTTGGGTTTGGGCTTGGGCTGGATAATTTCTGTTAATTTGGGCTTTCTGCAACCACAGCCTGCTGATCCATTGGAAGTTATGCAGCTCCATTTCTTTTTGTTTTTTGAAGACATTTTGGAAGAAGAAGAAAATGAAGAAGATATATATATATATATATATATATATATATATATATATATATATAACACAAAGATTATAGTGAAAGAAAGTATTTTTTGACTATCTACTAGTAATTAGTCAAAAATACAGAGATAAGATTTGTGTGTATTTTGTCTTTTTTAAATCTGATATTATTATTTATTGAGTATGTTATTATTGTTATTGCTCAATTTAATTATTTTTTTAATTGTAAATTTATTGAAAATAGTCTTTCTATTTTCGTATGTGCTCTACTCTTTTGCAATTATGTTATTATTATTTTTATATATATAAAATAGAAGGAAAAAATGTAGTTAACTTGTGATATAATGTTTCATTTTGTTTGGTCAAATTAATTAATATTATTGTATATAAAATAAATTAGAAATTAAACAAAGATTATAGTCAAAGAAAGTATTTTTTTTACTATCTACTAGTAATTAGTCAAAAATATAGACATAAAATTTGTGTGTATTTTGTCTTTTTAAATTTGATATTATTATTTATCGAGTATGTTATTATTGTTATTGCTCAATTTAATTATTTTTTTAGTTGTGAGTTTATTAAAAATAATCTTGTACTCTACTCTTTTGCAATTATGCTATTATTATTTTTATATATATAAAAATAGAAGGAAAAAAATGTAGTTAACTTGTGATATAATGTTTCAATTTGTTTGGTCAAATTAATTAATATTCTTGGATATAAAATAAATTAGAAATTATACAAAGATTATAGTCAAAGAAAGTATTTTTTGACTATCTACTAGTAATTAGATAGTTTAGGAATAGTTTGAGGGTACTTCACCAATTTGAGAGGTATTTTTAAGCCTATCAATAATTTAGGGACGAAACTAATAATTCATGTCAAGTTCGAGGTTATATTTAAGCTTAGTTCGGCAAGTTAAGAGGTGTTTTTAAGTCTATCAATAATTTACAGACGAAACTAATAATTCATAACAAATTTAAGGATATTTTTAATACTTCTCTCTAAATTATATATAATCCCAAAATTACAAGTCAAACAAAACCATGTGTACAAGTTAAATTAGTTAATTTCTTTAATTGTGTCTGTGTGGACAGGAAGATAAGTAAATAATATAAACATGTGGAGCTTTTTATACATTTGTGTCAGAATATTTTTCACTATATTATCTTATTTGCCGTATATAACAAGGAAAGAAGACGTGTATAATAATTGTGGAGAGGTAGTTGACTCTTTAAAGGTGGAAAATACATATATCTAGATAGGTTTATTGGTGTATTTTAAATATTTATGTGGTTGAGAATTATTTTATAGTTATAGTTTAAATTAATTATGCAGATAAAATAAAAGTATAAGATAATGATTGATTACTCATTGATGAAAAAATTACGCGGATAAACAAACATATACTAGTTATTAGTTAACATAGCCATAGTTTGAAATAATTACGGTTCGCGATAAATATCTTGTTTTAATTACAGTTTGAATTTTGTATAATTCGCGCAATTTATACAAACATTGTGCGTGATTATTTAAAAGATGTGCGCGAATCATATTGTATAGTGAAATATATGAGCATTATGAAGTGTATTGTATAACGAAATATACAAAATGCGATACAAAAACTTCGAATTAACCAAGAGAAAAATAGATTAATTACATGAGTTTCATTGTGACAAAAAATAATCAAATTTTTGACTATTTTTCAAACGAATCATAAAAGAAAATATAAGCCAATAAACGTTTTTCAAAAAAAAAATAAAATCTTGATATAAAATACAAAATATGAAGAGTGAAGTAAATTACAAGTATTTGAAGAGCCCACTTGATAGGTCTTTTTACCATTCTATCATTTAATAATGTGCATTTCTTAAGATCAAAAAATATAAATTAGAATCTAGGTGTGTTTGGCATTGAGGAAAATATTTTTGATTTTAAAATTTTAGTTGGCTAAAATATTAAATAAATTTCTTAAAAATGAAGAAAATGACTTTTATAATGGAAGTAAGGAAAAGAAATTTGATAACTAACCTTTCAAATTTATTGTTTTCTTTTCACTTACTCGATGCTTCCAACTCTTATCTCTGATCATCCTACCCCAATGCCTCCGAACCCTCAGTACCCATTCGATTTCTAGTATTGACTTGCTAGATTAATATAATTATGTGCTCTAGCGACAATATTTCTTTATTTATAAATATTAAAATATATTCAACAACTCACTTATTTTTCAAAAAAAATATTTGCTTACATTTCCTAGATACCAAACACACCCTTAGAGCTTGGAAGTCTTCATGTTCATACATCACTCATTAGTAGGTGTATGAGCTTTGCCTATAAGATTTTTTTCTTCATTCGATATTCAATATATATTTTGAATTTCAACTAATCTGAATTTGTATTAAAAAAAATCATTTTGAGAGATAAAATATTTTTAGTGAAGATGATTTCATATTTATGATTCATATTTGAGATCTTTAATTAAGAATGAATGAGCGCTTGTCACGATACCATAACTTTTAGCGATATTTTCAAGATTTATTTGCTGTCAAATGGTTAATTTAATTCTGTTTAAGGGAATTAATTTTAGATTGATTTTCATTTTCAATTTCAAGCAATACATCAATTAAGAGGTAAATTGTTTTCCAAGTTACAATCAATTTAATTATTTAATTTGTATAAAATAAAAGGGAGAAATTTATAAAAATAATGTAGTCACTCCCCAAAAAAAAAGTAGCAAA
>DF358329.1:1077-12922 GCA_000787875.1 Solanum virginianum
GATCAGCTCTACTAGTAGCGTAACGTGTGGACCTTTTATTACATGAGCTATAATCTCTCAATATACATGCTCTTTTACCAATACACGTTTAATTTCTTGATGTGATGTTTTATTGACTTTAGTGAAAATTCGAATTGAGACACTACTGCTTTTTCTGATGCGTATTGTCTTTCTACTGAAATTTTTGCATACCCAAAACAGGAGATTACTATTTATCTCTCCCTCAAACATCTAACTTAATTAACACTTCATTAATTAGAACACCAAGGTAAATTAGGCTTGGGGGTGGGGTGAGGTGTGTTCAGTATATAAATGATTTTCGCTATTCTTAAATGCCAAATATTTTAAAGTTTTGATTGACTAAATTTCAAATCTAAATTTAATATTTGAAATTTAAAATTTAGATGGTTAAAAACTATATGAAAAATGTTATAAGTTGCAATCGTTCTCATATTAATATGATGAAAAAATACATCTTAAAATATTAGTCAAAATTTATATAGTTTGATCTCGACAAATGAAATGAACGGAGGGAATACTATGCAAATTGCTTATGTTGAAAAGAATGGCAGATTGTTGAAAAATCGTGTGAGAAATTCTTATGTTGCCATTCCAAATCAGAAAAACAGACTTTGATGTTCTGGTGTACTAGGCATTGATGAATGATGAATCACACCAACCATCCAGAACTTGGTGTTCAGATAGCAGCAACTCAGTTACAATTTGGTCAAATGCCAAGATAATATGGCTACATTAATAATGTTGGATTGTGAAATATAATATACTGTCATCTCTTGCCACAATCTTGCTTTTTAGGGTCACATTTGAAGGGCGTTACTTTTTTAACTGACAACTTTACACATTGCCATGTGTGGATAGCACTTGCTCCATGACAGGGTACAAAAACCATTTATTGAATGAAAATCAAAATAGAATAAGCAATCCCAAGCTACCATTTTCAACATCTTTCAGCTAACACAAGGAGATGTTGCCATGTTCATGTATCAACTTTGATGATTTCAAGCATTTTTCAAAACCATGGACCTTGCACGTAGATTCAAAAATATTCCCCTACAAATTAAAAAACATAGAGCATTAACAACACTGAAAAATGAGAACATGCTTGACAGTAACAGAAACAGTAACAAGGAAGGAAATTGTGGTGCATACCAGAAACATGCAATAATGCTCTGAAAGATTACTCTTAATTGCAGCGGAACATACAAGTGATTTACCCACCCAACGACTGGCCAAAACTGCATATTATAAGCAATAGTTCGAATTATCATTCACTGAAGAACAGAACAAAAAACAGTGGACTTGGGAGAGGGCAAATTTGACTAACCGCCCACGCTGTATACAGCACTTTTGGATATTCTCTCTTGATATTAGATTTCACCAGGATCCAGGGTCTTTCTGTGCAAAATGCAAGATAATATTGAATATTCAGTCAAATCCATTGTTCTGTGGGTACATAATCGTACCTCTAGCTAATGGAAGGTAAGCAAACTTAAGCAAGCCAGACTCTTATAACTAATAAGCTCCATTCCAGCAGCTTTCAAAAACATTTGCTATATATGGCTCCGCGAAGGAGAAACTCATGGTTTACTTTCCTTTTGTGGAGCATTAGTCATCTCGTTTCAGTTGTTTCTAGGATAGGATGGAGGTAAAAAAAGATATATTTCCTCCTTTCGCTAGTTTATGGAGGAAAGTTAAAATCTCTAAAGTCCTATTTAAGAGGGGTAGAAAACCCTGTATTGCTTTTCATTTTAGACTTCCTCTGCTCCCACCATCTCTCCTTTTACCCCAGCCAAACAAAATATAAATTTGAATAAAACACCCATTGAAGTAAAGTAGAAATTGTTTTCGGTAATCTCCTCATTTCAACAATATTTCTCACAAGGTCCAAGAGGCAAAAGAAGAAAAAGGGGAAATAATTAAACAAAACTTCCGTTAAATAAGAAACATAAATCAAGGATTCAAGGTTTTCACATGACGAAAACTAGTAACCTTATCAAGCTCTGTACATTTGAAAGGGTTTAAAGAGATAAATTGATGGAACGTGCAAATTGAACAATTTATGTAACAAAAACATTGTGTTTCAGTAGATGAAATGCTTTTGCAAAAACAGGATTCGAAAGATGGCCAGAAAACAATAGTTTTTAACCTTTTGTCTCTTTTTCTCTTTTTCGCCACATGAATTTACAAGGTTCTTTGTAGTTGTAAAACTCTTTTAAATTGAAGGTTATGTCTATCATCATGACCTTTGAGTTCTTAGATAACAATCCTAATTTGATTGCTCAAGGGCATTTTTGACTACTTAGACATTTAGTTGTAGAGCATGATGTTGAGTTTTGGCATGATGGAATACCATGCAATAGTTTATAAGTCAGAAGGTTAAAAGGCGGTGGTAACTCAAGATAAAAACTCACTTTCAATAACTAATCCATGGTAAACCATGAAAAGCAAGTTATTCCAGGGAGACGAAGTAATTTGTTCCAGCAACACCTGAAATAATCAAAATGCAAGTTCACATTCTTGTATATTTATCAGCTCACTGTTTATTTACTTCTTTCTCTATCTGGTAGCATTATTTGGCAAAACGGGAAACAAGTGAAACTTTCAAGTAGGCAAGTGTAGCAATTTACCAGGTCATGAGTGAACAGTTAAGTAGTTCTATGAATAGATCCAATCAGATCCATAGAGCACAAGGTAATGTGCAACATCTATGTACAAAATTACTATATCCTGTTTTCCTGAAGCATACTAGATCATTCAAAGAGAGTATTTAGTACCTTTTTGGCAACTGTACTCTTGTCTCTCTTCCCCTTGAAAAGTTTGTCCAGTAATAAGTATAGAAAATGTCCAAATGGTCCAAGATATACAACACCAAAAAGCTGCATGTAGTTATAGGCGAAAGCAGATGATGACATCCCAAATACCAACTTATATGCACAAGTAGAGGAATATGATACAAATGATACTAAACGAATCAAATGTTTTTGTTGTACAATGTCAGTAACAACCCTGACTGTAGCATGTAAGAATACTATTACTTGTCACATCACTGACCTAGGAAATTAGGAGTCAGAAGAAAGGTAAATGCTTCAAAAATTGACAACAAGCTAATATGGACTGCTGCTTTAAATCACTTCAATATCTCGAATTGCTTTGAAGATTTGTCTTTGAGGTTTGAGAATCTGAATACCGAGCAAGTAGTTGCCAGTGAGCATATATAGTAAAAGTTCATCTCCTGGCCATCTTTAGTCACAACGAGCAAATGGATAGAGGATTCATACAACTAGCCCCAACTAGCTTGGCAGTTATGCGGAGTTGTTGCATGTGTAGGTTAAGTCTAGTTGCAATTCTGTGTTGGGATTTGACAATCTCAGAAATTTAGAGGATTAGCCAGAAATAGCACCTCTTTAACGCAACAAAGGGTACCGTTCCAATACTCAGCGCAGAAGCCTTTGTGCAGTAGCACCAGTATGAGTAAAGAGGTTTCACACAAAAGAAGAAATATATCTGTAACAGCCTTTGTGGCTCATAACCAAAACACTTCTTCATGTAAGATGTAAAATTTCATTTGGAAGAAAAACTAGATTCTAAATAAAGTTACCCATTCAACCCAGAGATGGGCACAACCGAAAAATTTACCCGAAAGAGATTGGGTTGGGATTCTCTAGAACAAAAAAATTAAGCACTCCCTCTGGCACGTTAATCCTGTCATTCTAAGAAAAATACAGAAAAACTGATCACATTGCCCCAAGTAACAGTTTTAAAGCAAACATACCACTTCCATCTAAGCAAAAGAGCATGTTTAACACTGCATTGGTTAGCTTTGTATTTACTTTTTCTATAGTAGGCATCACAAAAAAGAGACCATGGCTTAAGGCTGAGAGTCAAGGCATAGTAGTTCTATATTCCAATCTGCGACAATGTGTGTTTGTTCTAATTCTAACCTTATGGACAGGTTTACTAAATACAAGTAATTGTGGGTTATATCAGGCTGCCTGGAGTGTTAGTAGATGCACGTAAACTGTCCGGTTACCACCATCATCAGAGAAGCAATGAAAGAGACTAGGGTCTAAGATAGTGTACTAGTGTTACAGAACCAAGCAGATTTTTATCCAAAGAAACAAACGACGAATCTCTAAATCAAACATGAGACACTCCGGCCAGTATATGAAACTTTTATTGATATTTCTTTCTGATTCAGAGGAAAAAAATTGTTAAAAGCATGATGAAGTTTACAAAGTCACCGTACTCTAGCTCAAATACATAATTATAACCATGGGAGTGCTTACAGATTGAAGTTATAACCTCCATTCTACCATAAATATTACTACTGTATGTTTTGGCAGTAGAAGTAAACCTCTGCAAAGAGAAGGTATAGGAACCGTACCACTTTGAGAAGAAGGCGTCTGACTTGAAGTTTCTGGATGCCAGTGATCTTCTGAGACGCTATATCACTGATCGCTGATAAAACTCCCGCCGTTATTGCCTGCCATCAAGGATTCAATTATCATAGAATATACCAGTGCCAATCCAAAGACTCAAAACAAAATTCAAGAAAATGCAGGAGAAAAGGTGAATCTTTTGTAGCAAAATAGAAACCTCTTTAGAAAATAAATAAGACCCACATCACAATTATATCCCAAAACCTCAAGGTGAAAAAATGAAAACCAAAGATTGATCGATTGATAAAGAAATGGGGTAAAAGGTTTGACCTTTGTACGTAAAGGGTGTTGCTGAAGCTGTAGCAAGTAGTTTTGCAGACCCTTTTTCGCTATTGACCCCATTCTTGTTTGTCTTGTTCAGCTCCAAGAATTGAGAAGGAGAACAGATTCGATCTTCCACTTTACTCACACCCTTCCTTTGACTTTCAGTAGATTGGGACCAATTTGGTGAACTTGTGCCTAATATTCGCAAATGTCACCTTCAGTGGGAGCACCAAATTAGTAGGTGTTTGAAATATTTATTGGAAACGAACACAAAAAATATTCCCAAGTCGAAATTTGAAATAAAAACAAATTTCAGAAAGAAAAAAAAAACAAATAATTTGGTTGATTAGGCATTGAAAAAGAAAAATTGATCATTCCTAATTTAATTTGGTAATAACAGAAAAAGTCAAATCAAGCCCAAACCATATATATATACACACTTACAAAATATTTTCAGGTCGAAATTTGAAATAATATATCTAAGAATATTATAAATAATGTATACTATATTAACAAAATATATTAACCAATATATGCATATACCAAACGTTGATATTTCAATGAAAGTATTTTGTGCTCATCTGAATTTTATCATCTTTTTGAAAATTCTTAGTCACTTAGAATTTCTAAGTTTTAGCCCATCACACACATAAGTTGAAAATATCAATTTAATTATTATTTTTAATAAAAAATCAAATCAAATCAAATTGAACTAAATCAACCTATTGGAAAGAATAAAAAAGGATTTAGAGAAATATTGTGTATTCCTTGAATTGTAAATGTACTGTACAAAGTGCAAACTTTTAAATAGAAAACAAAAATATAGCTAAATGTATTTAACTATGGAGACCTTTTTTATTTGTCTACTTTGTAAGGAATCTATTTACAACAAAAATATTCCAAGTCTTAGAATCTAAGAATGTTGGAGGTAACAATCTTGCCTGGGCCTTGAAAACACTGTGGGCTTGGAGGCAAACAAGTCGTGAGCTTTGAACTTAATGGGCCATCATCCAAAGCCCAATCCTCGGATTTCTTCTCAACAGAAACAGAATAGGAAAATTTCTCCAATAAATATAAATAAAAATAGAGAGAAGTATCAAAAATACTTTTGAATTTGATACGAATTATTAGTTTTATCTTTAAATTAATAATAGACTTAAATATATTCTTCCACTTAATAAACTAAACTTAAATATACTATTAAACTTAATATAAATTATTAATTTTATTCTGAAATTAGATTTGAAAATACCTCTAGCTAGAGAGGTAGTGAAAATGCCATGTGAACTGAATGAAAATATGAGCCCTACCAACCAAGAGAAGACAGCCCCAAATCCCAAAGAAGAAGGACAGAAGGGAGTATCTAAATTCCTACCACTCAATAAAGATGACTTCTCGATTGGGAATAGAAAGCCTCCTCCACCCACTCTTCACCACCAACAAAATCTTTTTTTTTTTTTTTTGACATATTTTATAATTTTTAAAAATATAAATATTAAAAATATTTCTCCTCGTTGTCTACCACCACCACCAACTTCAAGATTGGGATAAAAAGGCAGTGTCTTTTTCCTCTGCCCATATATCAGTTGCTATGAGTAACCTCCTTTGAGCTCTCAGGTTTATCTTTTCAAGAATAGAAAAGATTCAATCTTTTTGCAAGGTGGTAAGTCTTTTCTTAATCTCTTCTCATGTAATTATCATTCATCTTGAAACACAAGATTGTATCTTTATGTCCTTCAGAGATCTGTCATCATTGTATTCGGATCTGAACTAGTGAATGCTGTCCGAATTAGCACATTTTAATGAATTGCTTTATGTTATATGCTTCCCAAATTTTACATCCAATTATGTGTGTAAAATAGTTCCTCCTCCTTCAAAGAGATAAAAGCAAGTGCCCCTTAAAAGATAGATTTAATGTTGGTTATAATCCCAGGATAGGCTAAATTACATGAAGAGAGGAGAACAATTCTAAGTGGTTGGTTCAGGAAGTTCAACATTTCGAAGTTGTGATGTGATTTAGGATGGATGAAGCAGTTCAGAATCTTTATTAAGAAAGAGTATTGTTGAGATTAATACATCTGTTTGTCAAAGATTATATGCTCTTTAAGTTCTCCTTTTACTTTAGGCATTGCCATGTAGACTATTCTTGTACAAAGATTGACACAGAAAAATTTGCATTCCTACATGATTTACAAGTTGGTTATTATTGACATGTTCTGACTTTCTGTTTATTGTTGTCACTACTGGGAATGGTGCTTTTGGTAGTTTCTCGGTATGTTTTTGATTCTTTTTAAGTAGATGGATTCAATTTTGCGTTGAAAAATGATCAGTCTCAGTGTCTGAATTTTGATGATATGTCTGTAAATTGTTCAGATTATTTGGAAAGATGAGAGGAGGATTGTGGCAACTTGGTCAATCGATCACCAGACGTCTGGCTCAGGCTGACAAGAAGACTATTGGCCGCAGATGCTTTGCTTCAGATGCTGATCTCAAGAAGACTGTTCTATATGACTTCCATGTTGTCAATGGGGGGAAGATGGTGCCTTTTGCTGGTTGGAGTATGCCTATCCAGTATAAGGACTCAATTATGGACTCTACAGTAAATTGTAGGGAGAATGGTAGCCTTTTTGATGTTTCTCATATGTGTGGCCTAAGCCTCAAGGGAAAAGATGCTATCCATTTCCTGGAAAAGCTTGTTGTTGCTGATGTTGCTGGGCTTGCTCCTGGGTCTGGTTCTCTCACAGTCTTCACAAATGAGAAGGGAGGTGCAATTGATGATTCAGTGATCACCAAGGTGACAAATGATCACATCTACCTTGTTGTAAATGCCGGTTGCAGGGACAAGGATCTTGCACACATCGAGGAGCACATGAAATCATTCAAGTCAAAAGGTGGTGATGTTTCATGGCATATCCATGACGAGAGATCACTTTTAGCCCTTCAGGTTAGCTCACTCTTTCCAACAATTGGTACATGCTATATGCTTTATACAAATATTTTCTTATCATGTAATGTAAGTAATGCGAATCACATAAACTAAGAACTGATCACATCACAGTGGATACAGATATCAAAAAACTGAGAGTTACCTCATAGAATTATCAGACTATCTGTAGTGGGTTTTTCTAGCTTAAGGTAATTTGCCGTGATCATATCTGGTGATAATATACAGATCCAAAATGAATGTACTTTCCAAATGACCTTTTTCTCATTCTATCACTAAGTTATTTTTCTCTTGACATGGTAAGCTGTTTCCTTTTCTTTGTGCAAATATTACCGAATTCATGCATATTAATCCCTCGCCCTTCTATTCTTTTGTCTTTATCAAAAATTTTATTTTCATTAATTTTGGGGCCCTCGCTCGCTCGCCCAACTCCTTCAACCAACTAAATGAACATGCAGCATGCAAGATATTACCAAATCATCTTCATCTTCCCTCCATTTAATGAATCTTATTTTCTTCCAACGCATCTCTAGAACTTTCTTCTTCGTCTTTGACAAGTTCATTAGATAATCTTTCATTTTCTGCAATTTCAGGAAATAATTTTTTTCATTTCACTTCTTTAAGTTGTTTAATTGTTTCGCTGGTTACAGATTTTTTTTTCTTGAATTCTTTTATTCAGGGACCTCTTGCTGCTCCAGTTCTTCAACATCTGACAAAAGATGATTTGAGCAAGATGTACTTTGGGGAATTCAGGATTTTGGATATCAATGGGGCACATTGCTTCCTCACAAGGACAGGGTATGTTTATGCTCTTGCTTTCCTCTTCAAATTTGAGTGCTGAATCTGTGCCTGAGAAAAAGCAATCCTCTTTTGGTATGAAGGATAACGTTTTCCACAAAAAATGATTTCCTAGAAAATGTGTACTTGGAAAACAAGTGGGTTTCTTATTTATTTTCTAGTTTTTGGTAAGTAAGAAGAAAATATCATCCCAAGAGCATTAGGTGTCATTTAGCAAAACACTATGGAGGCGGGATGGGATGAAGAGTGGAAATTTGGAGGTTGCAGGGGTGGGATGGTCAAGTGGTGGATTAAGTGGGTGGGGATGTCACCTTATGTAACTAGTTTTCCGTACGTCCATTAGGGAAGTCATTTCCCTCATTCTTAAGGAACTTATTTTCGTAAAGAAAATGTTTTCCTAACATTGTGACCAACTAAACACAAGAAAATTGAAAACCTTTTCTAGAAAATATTTTCCTCCATACCAAGCACACCCTTAGTTTGATAAAAAAAAATTCAAAATTTAAAAAGTTAAAGATCAGAATCACTTCAGAATAAATGAAAAAAGTGCCAAGCATTTTCTCAAGTAGTTCCTTCTTTGATTATTAAATAATGGGTTAACCTGGCTTCTATTGCACACTAATGTGTAAAACAGCTACATCTATATCCATAAGACGACTTCTCTATGTTTCTTGTCATTCAGTTTGCTATTTTCTTATGCAATCATTTCCTACGTACGATGTATGCTTGGCAACTTGATCCTTGCACAAGTAATCTTGACTTTAGACAGCCTCTGACATATCAGGTATACTGGTGAAGATGGATTTGAAATTTCAGTGCCTTCAGAAAGTGCTGTTGACCTTGCAAAAGCTATTCTTGAGAAATCAGAAGGGAAGATTCGGTTAACAGGTTTAGGAGCTCGTGACAGTCTTCGTCTTGAGGCTGGTTTGTGCTTATATGGTAATGACATGGAGCAGCACATAACACCTGTAGAGGCAGGGCTGACATGGGCCATAGGGAAGAGAAGAAGGGCAGAAGGAGGCTTCCTTGGTGCTGAGGTAATACTAAAGCAAATTGAAGAAGGTCCGAAAATCAGGCGAGTTGGCTTTTTCTCTTCAGGCCCACCTCCTAGAAGTCACAGTGAAATTCAAGACTCAAATGGGCAAAATATTGGGGAAATCACCAGTGGCGGTTTTAGCCCTTGTCTTAAGAAGAACATAGCAATGGGATATGTAAAAACAGGTAACCACAAGGTCGGGACCAATGTCAAGATTGTGATTCGAGGGAAGTCTTATGATGGGGCGGTTACCAAGATGCCTTTTGTACCCACCAAGTACTACAAGCCATAATAACTCTGTTGCCTCTTAAAAACTTATTGATTCCTCTAATTTCTACCTTGTTCTTAATGTTTTTTGATGAAAGTGAAACTGGAAACTTCAACCTACATGTTGCTGTCTTTTACTTATGATTTCCTTTCAATGCAACATGGGCCACTTCCTTTCTTTCTTGCATGGTATGTGTATTTTCCCTATAGCCTTCCTCTGGCATTGTCCTTTAAGGTTATCATATCAAAGGTATGTAAGAGAATATTTCCAATGGCAAATGTGAATGTGATGAGCAAAAGGTTCTCCAGTAATTATAACCAAATTAGAGGGTGTCAAACAGGAGGATCGGTTAAAATTGAGCAAGCTAAAATGGATTGGGTCATGAAATGCCCAATTTCTTGAATAGTCCTCTTGATCCTAATATGAGACCCAAGAATCAAACCCGATACAAGGGACATGAGACTCATGACTTGACCTATGATCTAAGGCTCTATCTTGACTCAGACTTAAAAGACCCAACCCTGATTTGACAAATGCCAAAAGTCAACACAAAAATCAACCTTCAGATATTGATTTTTATATTTTTTAAAATTTATATTTCACAAAAACAAACACTCCTAATAGTATTTTATTTTTACAATAGGATAAAAATCTATTGAAATATGAAACCAACCTTTAGATGTCGGTATTTTGGAACTTATTTTAAAAATAAAAATAACTTCGTGGAGCTCAATTTTAGCGATTTTATTTATTAAAAAAGTTGACCTTTAAAGGACGGTTTGCAATTTTTCGAGTTTTGGTTCTATAAAAACAACTTACGACCCTAACACAAAATTTAGCCCTCAAATTTGACCCCAAATCCAAGACTCAATGCCCAATTCAGGACTTGAGACCTGCGACTTGACCTTTACACAAGACTTAAGTCGAAACACAATTCTAACCCAAGATCGAGGAACCAAGCCTAATTCGAGACTTGAAACCTGAGGCTTTAACCTAAAACTCGAAACCTTACCTCACTTCGACGTCGACTCGAGACCTAAATCTCAATCTTGACAAGGGACTCTGATCTCGCGCCTTGACCTATAACTTGAAATTTGAGACCCACCTGTAACCCAAAAAACCACCCCAACCCGAGACCATATATTTAAGATCGAGACTCGACTCATAAAAAAATTAAAATAAATTTTAACTATGGGCTAGAATTAGGTAAGTATTGGACTAGTGATCACTTTAAAATGAGTTTTTAAGTTGGATTCACTAAAATCAATCAAAATATGAAATTATCTTATAACTGACCAATAAAATTTTGGACGGATTAATTCAAATGTCAAATTTTTCGACCATATTTGACATTCTTACACCAAATCATCTAAAGATGTGGTCATGGGCCCGTAGAGAAATGAAGAAAACCCAGCCCGTTTCAAAGATACCGATTTGCCCTGGCGTTTTGAAAACGCAGAAACTCGCCGCGCAGTCGAGTACTGACCATAATCTTTGATGCAGAATGCGGACCAAAAAAAATTGTTTTGGACTATTTTTGGGTTAAGTTTTACTGTTTAGTAAGTTGGGGGTTTATTTTATATAGGAAAGAACTTGTAAAGGGCAATTGTAAATTTTTGGAAGGGTTGGTATTCATTGTACAAAATTTCTGAAGGAAAAGAACACTGAGTTCACAGTGATTTCCCCCAAATCTCCCGATCTTCCTTCCATTTCGTCTTCTTCAGTCCATTTCGACATCAATCTTCGTCTGCAATAATGGGAGAGGCTCTGAAAGACAACATCATGGACTCAGTAAGATCGATAGTTTTCAAAGAATCCGAAAATCTACAAGGCTCTTGCACAAAAATCGAGGGCTACGACTTCAATAAAGGCGTTAACTATGCTGAGCTTTTCAAGTCCATGGTTTCCACGGGTTTCCAAGCTTCCAATCTTGGTGACGCCATTGAAATTGTTAATCAAATGGTCAGATTTCACTTCTTTCCCTAACTTACGCTGAAAAAGTTTGTTCCTTCATGCAAATTCTCATATTTCAGTATCTGGGTTTCAAGATGCTTTTTTTCAGTTAATTTAGATCC
>DF358329.1:12983-48392 GCA_000787875.1 Solanum virginianum
TTTTCAGTTAATTTAGATCCGATGCTATTGAATTTTTTCACCCCACTCACATTTTTTTTGAGCTTGGTAACAAAGTTAATTGCTTTACACAAACTATATCTGGGTTTCGACTACGCTCCCCTTCCCATGTTATAAGTCAAGTTACTATATCATTAGCCTCAGTGGAAAAAAAGTGTTGGTAGAAAAAAATATCTAATTGGGCTTTAAAACTATAATACGTTAATTAACTTGGATTCTAAAAGATCATGAAAGTTGTATAGAGATGGAATGATATCAGTCATATTATGCAAGTCATAAAATATAGGAAGTATCATGTAAATTGGAATGATGTAAGTAAAAAAAAGTTAAGAGTAGGTAAAATATTTTTGTAGGCAAAATATGTTAAAGAATTATTCCTAAAATAAGAAGAATGTTAATTAATTTGAAATTGGGTGGGACAGATATTATGATTCATGTTACTTTTATGTATATTGGAAGTAGGCAAGACTTATGTCAATACAATGGTATGTTTGGTATGGAGGAAAATATTTTCAGAAAATGTTTTCCAATTTTCCTATATTTGGTTTCCAAACATTTTCTTTTATGTATATTCAACATATGGATATCTTATGTGTATTTTCCCTATAGCCTTCCTCTGGCATTGTCCTTTAAGGTTATCATATCAAAGGTATGTAAGAGAATATTTCCAATGGCAATTTACTTTGGAATATCTGTCCACCCTCATACGTCCAACCTCACCATTCTTTTTGTAATTGATGATGTGCTTTTTAGAAGAAGTTTTGATTTTTTTTTAACAGGTTACCTTTTTTAATACAGTTGAAGTTTTTGAACTAGTTTTGAAGTTCTTGAATTGATTCTAGAAGTTTGAAATTTGTGTTTTTGTTTGGGGGTGTGATGGGTTTGAAGCTAGATTGGAGGCTTTCACATGAGCTGCCCTCAGAGGATTGCAGTGAAGAAGAAAGAGATGTTGCATACAGAGAGTCAGTGACCTGCAAAATCTTTTTGGGGTTCACTTCAAACCTTGTTTCGTCTGGTGTTAGAGATACCGTCCGCTACCTTGTTCAGCACCGTATGGTGAGTAGCATTTAAGGAACAATTGCAGTCATTGCCGTTCTATTAAATTTTATGTCTGTACTGTTTTCAGTGTTTTGTACCATCAAGTTTGAACCTTGTGGGCTATTTTCATATGAGATCATCTTAATATATATATATATATATATATATATATATATTTTTTTTATTTTTTTTTTTTTAATTTTTATTTTTTTCTAGAAAAGAGATCATCTTAATATATATCCTCAAATTTTTTTATGTCCACTCCCTTCTATACTCTAAAAGCTATATTTACAGCACTGATAGTATGACATCCTTTCAATCAGCCTCAATACTTATGTCATGCACCGAACCACTGGATCATGCTTAGCATTGGATCATGAAATTCTTTTTGCCATAGGGAAGAATTTTCTTTTATTTATTGTGTGTCTTAGCAAATTGTCTTCCGTCTCCACAGGTTGATGTTGTGGTTACTACAGCTGGTGGTATTGAAGAGGATCTCATAAAATGCCTTGCACCAACCTACAAGGGGGACTTTTCTTTACTTGGCGCTGTTCTACGATCGAAAGGATTGAACCGTATTGGTAACTTATTGGTTCCTAATGACAACTACTGCAAATTTGAGAATTGGATCATCCCAATTTTTGACCAAATGTATGAGGAGCAGATTAATGAGGTACCTACTCTTGTCTTGTTCGGTGTTAGATCCTCCCATTACTTGTTTAATATTGGCTGAAGCTTTAATATTTAATCAATATTTTGAAATTACTTTCAAATACGAATGGATTTTTGACTTGGGTCATTGCGTTTGTGATATTCTTTTGAATATGATAAACTTATCTTTGCTTTGGCTCGTGATGGTTTGATCTTTTTTGCTTCTTTTTTGTACTACAGAAGGTTCTATGGACACCATCTAAAGTCATTGCTCGCCTGGGTAAAGAAATTAATGATGAAACCTCATACTTGTATTGGGCTTACAAGGTACATTTCTAATCACTTCCCTTTCATTACACATTTGATGAAATTGCCTTAGTGACGTTAGAACGGTTGGTCTGGTCCCACATATATAAGAATTACTACTCCCTTTCTTATTTTGTAAGTTACATTGCTAGTCACTTCCTTTCATTACATATTTGATGAAATTATATTAGTGAAGTTAGAATGCCAAATGATCTGGTCTCACTTATATAATAATTACTACTTCATCTTTCAATTTTTTTTTGTGGTTTAGTTTGATTCGGCACAAAGTTTATGAATGCAAAGAAGACTTCTGAATCTTGTGTCTTAAACTAAAGGTTGTATATCATACCAAAACGAGAAGGCACATAAATTGAAATGGAGGAGTAATTATGGGAAATTATTTTGATAAATGAGAAAGAATAAGAAAGAGTAAGAGATATTACCGGGGAGAAAATGGATTTGCATGCATCGTGGTAGCAAATTCATCGTTATTGAGATCAGCAAGTGAAAACAAGAGGAAAGGATAAAAGGAGAAGAAATCTATCAGGGATTCAGGGTTGTCTAAATAACCAAGAATTACAATATATAATCCAACTATCTATCCAAAGAATCGTAGGAACAGAGAGTTGAAGTGTTAATGAGGTAGAAGTACACAGTGATTGATGAGAATGATAATTGGATCATGTATTAGAAACACATGGATATAGAAAAAGTGGACTGGCAGATGGAGTTTTCTAGAGAAGAAGAGCTTTTCCTCATTTAGCTCTTGACAGTCCTTTTCTCCTTTTTTCCGGGGGGTGGGGGGGTGGTTGATAATAAGGATTCATCTAGCCGATCCCTGTTGTTTGCCTCTTTTTTTTTTTTTTTTTTTTTTTTTTTTTTTTTTTTTTTTTTTTTTTTTTGTTTAGACGTCAAAAAACCACTTCCTGTATATTCAAGAAAGAAAATGAAATAAAACATTGTATAGGAGGAAAAAGAAAGTTTAAAAGAAGATGCAACTTTCTTTCAGAATTCTGGCAGATCTTTGCAATACTTGATTTGGAGGATATCATTTGTGCAGAAAAAATCTGTAACATATTTTACTCTTATCACATCCTTTCTGCTTGCCAAAGCCCAAATGCACAAAAATTCAGGAAAGTAGCTTCTCTCATTTTTCTCAGGTTTTCCTTGCATTAAATAGTACCTTTGTCATTCAAGGTACTTAACTTTGTTATAGCTTTCGTCTTTCAGGTGGGAATATTGGTTGGGGATATCTTCCGAAATACTCAGCTCTTATTATCTGGAAAATATAGACTTTTACCCTGGAAACTTTTACATTTGCGCAATAGGGAAGAACAGAATAGAGAGGTCTATTTCCAAAAGGGGGTATGAATTGAAACAATACCTTATTTTTGGGTAGGAAAATTAGTCAGCCTAGTTAATCTCTCTTTTTTCTTTTAAATTTCAGTTATTGGAATTGGCTGACGTCATTGTAAATAGTTCCGAAATCTTACTGAGGTGTGTTTTGACAAACTGAAAATCCTTTTACCTTTCAAAAATATAAAGTTTCTAGAAATATCTGTTTTATACATCTCCAAGTGACGTTTTTTCACAAGGAGAATACTGCCTGCTGAAATATTGTGACTTAATTTCCAATAGAACAAATCTCGTTTCCGTGAAAAGTTTGCATGTAAAGTTTTTTTGCCTTCATTATGGAAGTTGCTCTAGTTACACGTTTGGGTGTAATACTAGTATACTAGGTAATAGATTGAACTTAAGTTTGATCTCACTATTACTGATTTAAAGTCCAGTTATCAACATTTATGATCATTTTTGGATGATCAGAATTCTGAAGTTCATCATGGAAATCTTTTGAATTTTCACTTGGGCAGTTTCTCGGGAAGTCATATTCATTCTATTGAGAAGAAAGGATGGCGTCATGCCTATTTCATTCCAGAAAATAAAATGAAAACATGCATTTATTTGATATTATAAATTAATTTTACTCTCGTATTTATCATTCTCAGAACCGGATTCCTGTCTTCTGTCCTGGCTTGACGGATGGATCCCTAGGTGACATGCTATACTTCCATTCTTTCAAAAAGGCAGATCCAGATAATCCAGATCTTAATCCTGGTCTAGTCGTGGACATTGTTGGAGGTATCAGTATCTTATCAAGTGTATTTTTTTCTTTTATCAAGAATTTGTTTGATAAAAGAATTTAACATTTTTACCCTTCTTACAAAAAAGAATTAACATAAGAAAGTTCTATAACCAGATATTAGGGCCATCAATAGGGAAGCTGTCCATGCTGGTTTGAGGAAGACAGGAATGATTATCCTGGGTGGAGGACTGCCTAAGCACCATGTTTGCAATGCCAATATGATGCGCAATGGTGCAGATTTTGCCGTCTACATTAACACCGCACAAGAGTTTGATGGCAGTGACTCTGGTGCCCGTCCTGATGAGGCTGTATCATGGGGAAAGATACGTGGTGGTGCCAAGACTGTGAAGGTTAATAACTTACATCTAATACATTTTGTGCAATCATCTCCTTTGGGTGTTGTCTTTGGAAACATCACAAAATTTAGCTCGAGGGAAGTGCAAAAGTGTCAAGAAGTTAAGGAGAGAATATGCACTTTGCTCAACCTTCCGAGTAGTTTATATTTTGAACTTTTTTATGTTTTCCTGGCTGGGATTAAAATTAGTTCAACAGACATCGTTTCCAGAACATGGTTATTTTACTGGCCCATTCACCCCTGCTATCAGACTATAGGCTTCAAAAGATGTGAGATTCTAATTTCTTGTCCTGTTTTCGATTTGTTCAATGCAGGTGCATTGTGATGCAACAATTGCATTTCCCATATTAGTAGCCGAGACATTTGCAGCTAAGAGTAAGGAATTCTCGCAGATAAGGTCTCAAGTTTGAACATTGAGGAAGCTGTCCTCCCAACCACATAAAAATTACTAACTATTGAAGCCAACTTGCTAGTGTGCAGCACCAGTTGTTTTGCAAACTGACTAGAGAAGAGGACACATTCATGTGCACCGAGTTAGACAACATCCTCTACGGTTCAAATAAATTATTTATTTCTCTTTCTGTTCTAAAGTGAAGAGAGTCCAGGTGTGCATAGGTTTTGAATCATGCCGTATCATAGAGATTATATGAATTTTAGAGGTTGGTGATAACTGACAAGTCCTCTTGCCATGTACATGATCGATCCTTGTACTATGGGTTTTAAAGATATTGATGAATGACATAGATTTCTTTTTAGTATCTATTATTTCTTCCCGTGAGCTAAGTTTTAATGACATCTCTGTTGAGTAAATACTTATTCGCAAATCCAATCAATAGAGGGTCACTTGGTTACTGAGTTAGGGCAAACTCTTACATGAATAAGTTGATTATTGATTTTATACTGTGTTTGGTTGATAATTTGTCATTGATGTATTAATTTTATGTGATGTTTGGTTGATAGGTTTTTAAATATTGTATAAAAGTTATTCGGGTACTTATTTTACATGGAGTTTGATTGCATTTTTTGTTAATCCTACATAATTGATACTTGCATAAGTTATGAGGAAATATTGTATAATTTATAGGTGATAGAAGGTGTAATAAGTTATATAGGTATTATTAAAATAGTGAGTTACACATTTTATCCCTATGAATTTACTTTAAAAAAAATTTAACTCAGTATTTTTAGTAATTAAAAATCATTTTATACGAGAATAGATACAAGGTTACTGGTATCATTGAAGATGCATACATCATATCAGGAACCTTAAGAAGATGAAACACCATTCTTGATCAAGAATTAGTTGTTTTAGTTTATTTCCTAAAATTAGTTTTGATTTCTTTTGTTTTTTGTTTGTTTTCTCATTTGTACCAGATCCTCTTAATGGATTTTGTTACTTTTTCTATTAAATTAAAAGGAGCCATGTGCCCATAATTAATAATTAAAAAATATATTTGTTTGAGTAATTTAACAAATCAATAATTCATGCATTATAATATCAATATAACTAGAACCTACATAAATAATATTTATATAAATAATAATTGCATAACTAATACATACATAATTAATATCTATACGACTAATTCTTGCATAATTTATTTTGACATAGTTAATACCTGTATGATTATTCCTGCAAAATTCTAACCAGTAATGAAACAACCTCTAAGTGATACAAATTTACAAATTCCTTTTTAGTCTGAATTATTTCTTTGGTAACTTCTTGAGCAAAATTCTAGTGACATCTCTATTGTGTAAATACTTATTCATATTTAGTGTTTAAAACAAATTAATAAATATATGTATTTGCATAAACTTATAACACTTATTAAATATGTATTGATTTGATATAAACAATTGGTGCGATTAAATATGAGATTGTTTGATAGTTGATTAGGAGAAATATTATACATGTATTAGATTCTGCATAAGTCATACCATGTTTGGTAATTGGTTAGTTCTATGTATAAAATTAATATCGTGTTTGGTTTGTAATTTAAATACATATGTTATATTATAAGACATATATAAATTACAAAGAAATCTATGTATAATTTTATGTAGAGTATAAGAGAAGAAATAACTGATTCTCGCATAAAATAATGCACATATTTTCTCTTAACAATAACTGAATAACTCTAGCCACCTACCAAAATCTTTTTGTTTCCAAACATGTAAAGATTTTCGATTCAAAATTTATTTAATTTAAAAGGTTTAAATATGAGAAAAATAATTAAATAATTATTTTATTTAGCATGAAATATATTCTTAAAAGATTTTTTTTTAAATGCGAACACATCTGCGCTCAGCAACATAAGTCAATTGGCTTGATATAAAAGGAATATAATATTGCATATAATTTGATCAAACGGCATATATATTAAAAAAAAATATTAAAAAAAAATATTAAAAAACATAAAATCTAATCAAATAATCTTTCTTTGAACAAAATTCAATAACTACGACATTGTCCAAAACTAAATCGGTGCTATCATTTTATGACACCTACATGTTAACACATATGAAGCTATTACGTCACTGTGAGACACATTTCTTAACTTCGTTAAATTGATGTTATATTAATCAGTTTTATGTGTAGTTGTCATAAAATGATAGCATCAAAATGACACCTAAAACATATTACGTTTTTAGCATAATATACGTTATTCACAATAACGCCTTATAATACGTTATTACGAGATATGTTTTACATCTAAACTGTTACAGTAACAATTCTAATCTTTCTACATCGAAAAAAATATACATAATATCGCAATTACACTGATTTTTTTCAACTATCATAGTTCTACTTTGACGAAAACGTTATTTTTACATTGTCTTTTACAGCTTTGATATTAATGTTGAAATGTGATTTATCACCAAATTCATCTTTTTTTTTGGCTGATTATCAGTTTCTTTCGATATCAAGTACTCATTTAATAAGTTGTAATTTTATTCAATTAACTTAGCTATTTCAAAGATAAATTGTTACTGTAAGAAAATTCTTTTAACTAAAATATATTATAACTAAATTTGCAACAACAACAAAAGACAGGGTAATTAATTTTCTTTTGTGACCTAACTTTTTAAAATCAATATTATAAGTATTGTTAATTCGAAAAAAAGAGGACTTTTTGGAAAATATAATTTAATACTCAATTGATTTAAGTATAAATCAAATTCTCGAAATTTAAACAGTTGTCACTTAATTTTAAGGAAAATTAAGAAACCTAATTTTAAAACCTAACAGAAGAGTTTAAAATTTCTGAGAGATGGATAGGGGTTCAATTTCCATCTTGAGAAGAAATTAATCACTAAAAACGACCGCTAACTTGCGGTTGACCAACGATTAGGGATTTTAACTAACTTTGAAAAAAGAGTTGACTGAATTTTAAAAGTGTTGATTAAATTTGAAAGAATTGACTAAATTTTAAAAATGAATAACTAATCATCTAAGTACAGTAAAGATTAAAATAGGTAAAGTATTACTATAGTGTCCGATTACTATTAAATTACTAATATTTAATATTTACGAAGGGGTAAAATAGTAAATTATTATAATCTTATTGGGTTATCAGTTTACCCAATAACCAATAGTAAAAATCGATATCGAATCGATAACTCAATAATTTTTTTCTAAAATCATTAAAAACCCGATAATCTAATAAGCCAATAACAATAAATCAATAACATTTTTATCGATTCGATTTATCGATCAGTTCGATTTTTGTACACACTACTTTACAGTTTTACATCTTATTAACTGCTTTACTATTCACCCAGTAATTAGACCCACAATGAGATGTGGACAATCTCCATTTAAAGCTTACATCTGCACATTTGTTTCATTCATTCATCTCTCTGCCTTACCCAAATATATGTTCCCTACTACTTTCTTTAAAATAGAGTAAATTTCATAAATGGTAATCTTAAAGATAATTAAGAAATCAATTAATTATTTATAAATATAGTCTGAAAACCAAAAATTTCAGGTAAGGGTTCAAATTATTCCGAAGGAAATCCACAACTGCGGGTCCCGAACTGAACTCATTTTTTTACAAATTGAGGAGGAGATATACAGTATAACACAAGTATGATGATCATTAAATAAACATGCAGAAATAATATACACAATAATGAGTAAATAAATAATAAATTAAAATTGTTTCTTTTTTTAAAGGGAAAGCCTTGAAATCCGACGGATAGATTCGTCATTGACCAATTTAGACATGAATTCTAACATATAATGAATATGAACTTAAACTAAAAAAAAATTGAATTTTAACATGTAACAAATATGAATATAAACTAACCTTTTCATCTTTTTGAATGGAAAAGCCTTTGAAAACCGACAATAGATTCTCTATCGATCAATTTTAACAAATAAAATTGGTAAACTAACATGACAATATCAATCACAAAATACATAACAGTCACTAAACCAAACAATTCATTAGAAAAGATCAAGAACATATAAAATTAGTCTACTGATAATATTAAGTAGAATAATAAAAATTATAAAAACATACAAAGAAAGAATAAAGACTCGTTATTACAAGATGACAAACAAAAACGTTAATAACAATTGACAGCTAGGACAAGCATATATTCAACTTAATATGGTAAGGACTAGAAAATTCAAAATAAGTAAATAAAATGTACCAAATTAATAATAATAAAATCCTATCCCAAAAGATTCAAAAAGGAAAAGTAAATAACTAAAAATCAAACAGATTAATAATAACAAGCACTATTATAAAGTAAACATAGCAACAAGTAAATTTAATAATAACATTTTAGGCATTATATTAGCAAAACACATATAACAGTGACACAAAACATAAAGCAAAATCCAATAAAATGAATATATTAAGAATAACAAGAGTAGTGTGCAAGGTTGCAAACCTTTTCCATAGCATCAAAATGACACCTAAAACATATTACGTTTTTAGCATAATATACGTTATTCACAATAACGCCTTATAATACGTTATTACGAGATATGGTCAATGGTGCTTGGAGTTCCTTATATTGTTGGCGTTTGGATGGTTGTTCAGACGAGGAAGGTGACGTTTGTAGGGGGTTTTGGAGTTGCCATGGGTGGCGGAAATGGGTTGTTTTGGGGATGTTTTGGGCGGACTGATTTGAGGATTTTATGAGGTGCGTTTGCTATGAATCGGGGTTGGTTTTTGAGGTGTTTTGGTCGAGAAAAATTGCAGAAAAATGGGGCTGGTGGTTTGGAGTTTTTCCGGCAAGTTTTGGGGACTGGGGGTGACGTTTTGGGTGGATTTTGGAACGATTTTCTGGAAGTTTCGCTGCTGGTTAGTGGCTCATTTTAGTGGCGTTTGGGGGCTGATTTTGTGATGGTTGTTTGATGGTGAGTGGAAAGAAATGTAGTTGAGGGAGATGGAACCATAAGGAAGAAGAGATCACCGGCATTTCCGTCGGATTCCGACGAGAGGCGCCGGAAAAGTAAAAAAGAAAGAAGGGATATATTTTATTGTTTTAGGATTTTCTCAAATTAGGAATTTTTCTCTACACTTACACAAGGGTGATAAAAATTATATACGGCTCAAAATCTAAATCTAATGGGTTAAAAGACGTGGGCCTAAATTGTAGGTCAATTAAACATATAAATATAATTATATTGGAACAAGAAGAAAAAAATTATTACACTGTATTATTATTTAAAATTAAATTAATTAAAATTCTAATTAATATTTTAAAAATAAAAGCGACTATAAAAATTAAACTAAAATCACCAAAAAATATTTTAAACTATTTTAAAATATTAACATAAAAAGTAAGAAATTTTTGAAATATTGGATCAAAATTGGGTGTCAACATGTATAATTCGCGCAATATTTGTATAATTCGCTATATAAATCGCAATTTTTGTATGACATTAATTTGTATATTTTGCTATATAATCAATGCACAAATACAATTCACAGTGTTGTATATTTTGCTATATATATAATTTGAGTCGCGCATGACTTTTGTATAATCGCGTCGTTTGTATAAATCCTGCGAATTATATAAAACTCAAACAATAATTACCGCTAGGTATTTACTGTGAATTATAATTAATTTAAACTACAATTATATTAGCTAATTAACTAATATATATTTATTTATCCGAGTAATTTTTCTTTTAAAATATTGCCGGCCTATGGGGGGTTGTCCTTGGGTTAATTATAGTGTAAAATAATTGAGACTTTTTTGTTTTGCTAATTTTTTATATGGCTCTGTGGCTGTCAATTTTATGGGCAAAATTACGAGGTAAGTCATTTTTCCAAAGAGTATTTTCATAAGTAAGAGTATTTTATATTTATTTTGAAAATGACAGTTTCCTTTAATTTACTTACTTGGTCCCTATACTATTTTAGAATGTTCAACAATACTTATACACTTTATGAAATCAAGAGGTAATTTTATTCTCAGTTCTTAATTTATCCTTTTTTGTAGTCATTTCTCCATTACATTTTCAATATATAATATTAATTATATTCAAAGGGTACTTTGATAAAATTACCTCATCATTTACTGTTTCTTAATCGCTGTACCAAATCAACAGGGGTCAAGTAAAGTTGAACGAAAGAAGTACTATTATTGAAGGACTGTTGATTGAAAAAAAAACTTATATCCTAATTAATAGAACGTATCATTTTCACTTTCATCATCATTCACACTTGCTAAGGCATCATTTACCGAAGGTGATATCTAATTCTCTTATCGCCAACCAAATTCATTGATAGGGGTAGACACCTAGTACTAATGTATAATTAGATGTTGATTTATGAGTATATCATTTATACTTTTTTTAATAATAAATATATATACATAAAATAAATCTATCTCGTTCATTTAAAAAAAAGATTTAATTATTTTTTTATCTACCAAATGTATTGATAGTCACAGATTATTATCTTATAGTGGAGTTAAAAAGGCAGCATTTTATTGCAAAAATATTAAAAAGGCAAAGTAGTATAGTCCATTGCGTGTTGCCTTTTGTCTTTTAACTTACATCTAAGAAACGTTAATGGCAAAGTGCATGGCTTTACATGCCTTATAAGGTGCAAGGATCCTTGCGTCTAACACATATTTGTGGATGCCTCTCTTTTTCCCCACTCTCTCTCCTAGATATGACAATGAAGCTAGATGGTTGTAGGACAAAATAAGTTTAGACTATGCAGGACATGTGCAGCTGTACGGGATGGATTGAAATAGCTTTTCTTTAAACTAATATGGGGTGGAACGAATTACGAAATTAAAAAAAAATTATAAATCAATATAATTTTATCTTGAGCATACCTAAAATTATATTAGCTTTAGTACATGATACTTAGAACTACGTGTACTGCTACAAACTAGTTACAACAGGTTGGAACGTGAGAATATAGTGCGTCTGTGTAGGTATGCAAATATATATTCATTGTAACTTCAAACGGTGATGAAATTTTTTAAATTTCAAATCTAAAAATTAAAAATATATGTATTCATAAGCAAATTTTCAACAGTCAAATAAGATAGTTTGCTCCTAATATATATATATATATAGGTATTTTATGTAATTTTCTATATTTTATTTAAAGTCATACATGCTTAAATCTAAAACGAATAATCTCGATAGGGGGTTGGACTATTACATTTTAAAAATTATAATAATAAAAATTTTCACATTTTAAAATATTTTATCTACTAATTTAAAATAATTATTTTTAATATACTTAATAACGAAAATAAAATAAAGTAATTAATAAATGTACATACATAAATATCACGTGCATATTTTTGTTATACTAATATACGGACATTGAATAAATATATCCCATTATTAAAAATAATATACTCTCTCTATTTTAAAATAGTTGAATCATTGAGTTATATTATATAGATTAAAAAAAAGATAAAATTTAATTATATTTTTTAAAAAATAAATTTTAAATACTCATTTATGTATAATTTATTTTTTAAAAAATAAAGAGTTTAATTATTTTAAACTCATTTCCCTATACTCATTTCTTAAAAAGTAAAGAGTTTAATTATTTTAAAAACTCAAAAATTTCCTAAGCAATTCAATTATTTTGAAGTTCGTAAAGAATTTTCATCCAAAAAAAGAAAACGCTTCATGTGCCAAATTTGACTCTCGTCTCTATTTATAAATTCTTTTCTCTCATTCTAGTTGAATCATCCTTGATGCTAGTTTTTTCCATCACATCAATTGATACATTTTGTGTCTCATATTATATGAATATTTTTTTATAAATATTTATTTTATATTATATAATTATTTAATAAATTAGGATAAACTTAATTATCTTTTTTTATTTTATCATTATTATCAATATAATATTTGAAAATTTCAAGAAGCTGATTAATGTATATTTTTTCTAATTTAATTTAATATAAATAGATATAAATAAAAGTAAAATGATAAAATTTACTAGTGTGTAAATAATTTTTTTATCATTGTGTAAAATAAAAAGTGCTCATATAAATCAGAAATAATAGTATATTTGGTGTTTCACGTGTTTCTTATGTTTTTTTTCGTTATAAAAAAAGTTTCATGTGCCAAATAAAATAATTTTAAAAAATAATTAATTTTTTAAAAAGTAAACTTCTTTTGCCGGATTATTGCCGATGCCTCGGCTAACTCCGTGCCAGCAGCCGCGGTAAGACGGGGTATTGGAAGGCGCATAGCACAAAGTTATTAGAGACGAAAAGATTCCGTGCATACATTACTTCAAGGACAGCTGTGCTCCAGACATTTAGATTAGATCGGCTTTTATATGAATTAAAAAATTAATTAAATCATAGTGGATTTTAAGTATTATGTATTTATGTAAAAATATAATCCACGTTTTCGAAAAGATTAGATTGGATTTGCTGTCTAAACAATCTTATCTTTTTTAACATAATGAAATAAAGAAGATAAATACAAAAAATTAATTAAATCATCGTGGATTTTAAGTATTATGTATTTATGTAAAAATATAATCCACGTTTTCGAAAAGATAAGATTGGATTTGCTGTCTAAACAATCTTATCTTTTTTAACATAATGAAATAAAGAAGATAAATATAAATTTATTCTAATATGCAACAACAATAATAACATATGAATTTTACAAGTGAGATTTGAAAAGAGTGAAATATAAATAGATCTTATCATTATTTCACAGAGATACATTATTTCACAGAGATAGAAAACATATATTTATTCAAATATAATTGAGATAAAATATAATTAAAATTTACTTTAAATAAAAAACCTTATTTTTTTTTAATTATATAGGATATAAGGTGTGGGAGGATCACGCCTTTATCCTCTTAGTTGTTCCCATTTTTTATTGTTCTTTTGAAATTGTGTGAAACAAATCGTTCTTTAAAATGGATTCTTTTATATTACTATAAATTATAAATTAGATGCACGCACATAAAAAGTTTGACAATTTTTTTCCTACAAATCATACTGTAAATGTATTAGATAGTTTATATAATATTACTATGATTATTCCATGACATATTTTTTTCGTTTAAAAAAGAATGATTTATTTTATTTGATATAGAATTTAAGAAAATAAAGAAGACTTTATTTTGTTGTGGTCCTAAATTAAAATTACGTTAAACGTATCAAAATGTGTTTTAATCTTGTGGCCTTAAACATGTTACGTGAAAAGTTGAAATTAAAATTAAAATTTTATCAAAAAAGGAAATCGATCATTCCTTTTTAAACAAACAAAAAAGAAAAGTAGATCATTTTTTTTGAAATACTCCCTCCGTTTCAAAAAGAACTTGGCATATATTAAGAAAATATTTTTTTTTCAATTTTGTGATCCTAAACTAAAGCTATGTTAAATATACCAAAATGTCATTTAATTTTGTGGCATGGAACATATCACATGAAAAATTAAGATTAAAATTTTACTAAAAAAAATTTTTTTTTTTGACATAAATTTAAAAAAATAGATCATTCTTTCGGAAAGAAGAAAAAAAATGGTGGGGTGACCAAATAAATTAAACAAAAGAGGATTACTAAAAATACATGAATGCTTAAAATTTTAACTAAAAAGATGATGTGTTTTCTCTAGTTGTCATATCTATATAATGCTGGTGTGTTGTGGATTTATAGCACACACTTTTAAAGTAAAGAGAAGGTGATAAAAGTGTTTTGCATAATCTTTGTAACCATGAAAGACAACACGATGGAGTCAGTAAGATCAGCAGTTTTGAAGCAATCCTCTGAGGATCTACAAGGTTCTTGCATAAGAATCGAGGGCTACGATTTCAATGAAGGTGTTAACTATTCTGATCTTATCAACTCCATGATTTCCAAGCTTCCAATCTTGGTGACGCCATTCAAATTGTTAATCAAATGGTGAGATTAATGAACTACATTCACATCTTTCTTTTACTACTTAAGATCCCATGCTGTGTATTCAACATAGTTAACTTTTGTCGTCTTAGGAAAGAAGCGCTTTACACAGACTATTTTCCCCTTCCCATCCCATTTTATAGTACTGGGAAGTGACTTGACTTCTACAAGTATGGTCAGTATCTAATTTTAACATATTATTCTTTGATATATTCGTTTCATTTCTAAAAGAATATTCTCTTTTCTTTTTTTAGTCTATTTAAAAAAAAATAATAATTTACTTTTAGTTTTTTTACCTACATATTCAAGACAATAAAATTTAAAGAATATCTTGATAAATTTGATAACTTTAATTTAGAACTACTAAAATATAAAATTATTTTTATTTTCTTAAACTTTATGTTAAATTAAACGATATCATTTTTTTAAAATAAATAAAAAAAATATAATAAAAAAATGATCGGAATTAATAATAAGCGTAAACTAGAAACTGTTAAATTGGACATTTATCCGTGGACAAAGTAAATATACAGAGGAGAGTGTTTTTTTTATTAAGCGGTCACTTAGCTTCATACACACTTGAAGTTTTTGAACTAGTTTTAAAGTTGTTGAATTGATTGGGGAAGTTTGAAATTTGTTTATGGTTTTGTAGGTAGATTGGAGGCTTTCACATGAGAAGCCGACGGAAAATTGCAGCGAAAAAGAGAGAGATATTGCATACAGAGAGTCGGTAACCTGCAAAATCTTTTTGGGGTTTACTTCAAACCTTGTTTCTTCTGGTGTTAGAGAACCCATTCGATACCTTGCTCAGCACCGTATGGTCAGTAATCCTTGTGTACTCATTAAAAATATTAATTTGGAAAATGATTTGAGGAATACCTAACTAATGTTAAGGGTAAAAATTGAAAAAATGAACATAGGGAGGAACAGTTCCAGTGTTTCTGTTCCAAAATTTTAATACATATTCTACATATTATTTATCGTGTCTTGGATCCTTAGCAAATTGTGTTCGATCTCCTGCAGGTTGATGTATTGGTTACGACAGCTGGTGGTATTGAAGAGGATCTGATAAAATGCCTGGGACCAACCTACAAGGGGGACTTTACTTTACCTGGAGCTGTTCTTCGATCCAAAGCATTGAACCGTATTGGTAACTTATTGGTTCCTAATGACAACTACTGCAAATTTGAGAATTGGATCCTCCCAATTTTTGATCAAATGCATGAGGAGCAGATTAATGAGGTATATATGTACTGCTCTTGTTCAAATACAAATGGATTTTTGACTCGGGTTGTAAAAATGACCTTTTTCGTACTACAGAAGGTTCTATGGACACCATCTAAAGTCATTGCTCGCCTGGGTAAAGAAATTAATGACGAATCTTCATATTTGTATTGGGCTTACAAGGTACATTACTAATCACTTCCCTTTCGTTATTGTGATTGAGAATTGCAAAGTTGAATTAATGTTTATCATTCACAGAACGGGATTCCCGTGTTCTGTCCTAGCTTGACGGATGGATCAATAGGTGATATGTTATACTTCCATTCTTACCAAAAGGAAGATCCAAATGCTCCACATCTTAATCCAGGTCTAATCATAGACATTGTTGGAGGTATAATTATGTTATAATCAAGTGATTAATTCTTTTCTCTCGATGGTCAAGAATATGTTTAACAAAGTTGTATAACGTCCCAGATGTGAGGGCCATGGATAATGAAGCTGTCCATGCTGGTTTGAGGAAGACGGGAATTATTATACTGGGTGGAGGGCTGCCTAAGCACCATATTTACAATGCCAATATGATGCGCAATGGTGCAGATTTTGCCGTCTTAATTAACACTGCACAGGAGTTTGATGGCAGTGACTCTGGTGCCCGTCCTGATGAAGCTGTTTCATGGGGAAAGATACGTATTGGTGCCAAATCCGCCAAGGTTAACAACTTGCCTCTAATACATTCAACCATCTCATTTGGATTTCGATTTCTTATTACTGTTATCGATTTGTATAATGCAGGTACATTGTGATGCGACAATTGCATTTCCCATATTAGTAGCTGAGACATTTGCGGCTAAGAAAAAGAAACTCTCCCAGATAAGGAGCCAAGTTTGAACATGGAGGAACCTGTCCTTCCAATCACCTATGAATTCCTTACTTTTGAAGCCAACTTGCTAGTGTGTGGAACCCTTTATCTGCATTGTTCAAATAAATTACTCCCCCCTCCCCCACCCCCAACACTCCAATGTTATTTGTGGAGGGAGATGTGAATAAATGTTGTATCAAATTAATTATGAGTGCTAGAGGTTGGTAGTAATGGATGACTCCTCTTATCATACAGATAAGAAGAGGACATGTTCCTTCTTAATGTGTATTATTTCTTTGTAGCTTCTTGAGCTAAGTTTAATATCATTGTGTTGGGTAAGAACTTATTCACGTTGGTGTTTATCAAATCAAATAGATGTAGGATATATATTTATACATAGGGTTATAGAGTAACACCTATTATATGATATATGTCATGCATTTATATATTGTGGTGTAAACAATCAATAAGGTTGTTAAGTATCATTTGTTAAGAGTTATGTAATTAATGCAAATAGTAGTTATGAAGAAATTTGTGTAATATAGTTATGCAAAAGTTTAGTTATTCAAATACTATTAGTTATAGATGTATTGATGGAAAAAAGTTGAAAATACTCTTAAACCATGTGAAATGAACAAAAATGCCCTCGATTGATAGTTTGATCCAAATAAAAACGGAGATTTTAATCAAATTGATGGTTTTTCTTTTCGCTGAATTTGGCGCTACATAAAAATAATCGTTATTAATTAATTGATAATACTAATTTAGTTGCTTATAAATATATTTTCTAAAGACAATTATCAGTGATTACATTTTAGCATTCTCTACAAATGATGCTTAAAACTTATAATATCGATAAATTAAAAATTTTAACACTGTGTATCCTTATTGCTACTAAAGACTATTTCATCTTTAGTGTGAGAGTTTGTTGTGTTTTGCCAAAGTGGCCCCTCAAATATGGGGTGACATTCATATCGAAATGTTGGACCGAAACAATCACTCTTGGTCTGTATTTCTAATTTTAGTATCAAGAACTCGAAATGAAAATCAGCTGTATCGACAAAGAAAGGTCAACAGCCAATAAGAAGCAAATGAAATACTATTTGCTGGAATTTCAGATGAAGAAAACTCAGAACCATTCATGAAATTCGTGGTCCCAGCAACTTATATCTTCACAAAATACACGTAACCTTTATTTATATGTCTGCAAATATGTGGCTATTTTCTTGATCTTTCTTATTGTCAAACTGAATTCTCATCTTCCTCGTTAAAATTTTCCTCCTGTGCGGATGAAATCGCTGATAAGGTTAGTTTAAGCTTTCACAACTCTCAAAGGTTTATATATTCTTTTTGAAAATTATCAATGTTGGTGTGGTCTTTTTAGTTTATATTAATCAGCAAATTATTAAATTTGATATAAGTTTTCAGATAACCCGCAACGTCGTTCTTGGATTAACAATTTTTCAGCACAAATTATTTTCCAGTATTAGAATGAAATGCATCTGAACAGAGCTGAATGGTTACAGAGGATTTGTAAGTAGCCGATGCAAACTTAGTTTAAGCTGAAGGTGTAGTTGTTGTACTAGTTCGTGCTGGAACCATTCTGTTGTTGTGTGTAGAGTTGTAGTTGATGCTTGCTAGTACACAAAACCCTCGTTGGTGGGTGAAATAGATATGATCATGATGTAAATGAACTTGTTCAGTGTTAATTCACGTCGATTGCGCCTTTTTCAATAGAGGTAGGGTTTTGATTTGGGGGAAATATTTGAAGAATGTCAGTGAAAGTCCAGTTATTTGATGTATCCTCGAGTAGAAACAGATAAATCGTACTAATGGAAGGGGTAACGATTGTTTTCTTTTTGGTTTCTTAGTTCACTTGCTTAACTAAACATAGAGATAAGAGTGGTCTTAAAGAGCTTAGAAATCAGATAGTCATCTTTTGCAACAGTAACTTGATTAAAGAAAAAGTTTTTTGATTTCTTCAAACGTATGAAATGCTGCTGAACTTTCATTTTTTTTTAACTTTGTTGTTGCTTCAAGGTGAGCATATCATGGTTCAACAATGTTAGGGCTTCAAAATCCGCAAGCCATTAGCAGCTGTCAATCATTTCTGGACACTAGTGTGCTGCATGAAGCCATAGCCTGCAAGAGTAAAAATGCCAATCCTTTGATTAGCAATCTTAGTTCTGCTACCCTTGTGAGTTCTCCCACTAAAGGAGTCTGCACCTGTTCTTTTTCTTGGAATTGGCCAAATCAACTGAAAACTTATAAACTCTCGCAGCACTCTGCTTCATATAGATTGCTGGTAACGGTTTATTAGAACATTTTATCTCTCTTGACATTTTACATATCCTTATGGTAGCTCTTGTTTCTTAATTGCTTCAGTGCCGGTCACAAGATACTACATCACCTGAAAATGAGTATCGCTCTTCCCGAAACATAGCTATCAGCCTGTTCAGGCGATACAAGAATTTTCTTGAGCGTGGAGGAGGTGACAACTTAAAAGTATTCAGTTATTTCTTCATTCCTCTGTAACTTCTGTTTGTTGCTCTCTTCGTGCATTCTTATGATTGTCATCTTTCAGGAGTTCATCACTGCTGGTGTGAATGCATATGCTTTGGGATGTACTGATGAAGGATTGAGGAAAGAACTGTTTTCTTTGAAGGAATCGGGTGTTGAAATTGAAGCCATGGAAACATATGGAGGAAGTACCAGCCTGAAGTCCAAGATTTTATCTGAGGAGGTGAGTCACTTTTGCATTGCACAATCAAGGGTACATCTGGATAGAAAGCAATTGCATATGATTGGAAGCTTTGTGGCACGTTGTAAATTCTACTATCTCTGTATCTTGGATTATGCAGTATGTACATGAACCATTATATAATACTGACGAAGTTGAATGGAGATTTGTTGCCATATGTTTGCCGTTAAGTTGCCGAATCATTGAATTCCTTCCCACTAACTGCGAAACTCATTTCTGTCGGTACCTAGGAGGAGTATCTCAAAGGTTCTTACTAGACTGCCTCTTTTCTTAAAGTAACAGTGTAACACTAGCATCCACTGGAGTGAAATGTTCTGCTGCTGTTTGGTTTTAGATAGACTAGTTTCTCAGGAGTTTTGAGCATTTTGATTAGAAGCAATATTTGTTTTCTCGAGAAGTTCCTTTAGGAGCTCTTCGTATAGACTCTCATTATTAAAACATTGCCTGATTCTTTCAGGGGTTCCCCCTTATTTTTGGGATGGGAAAAGGTGTCTGGAAAAGAACGAGGGTGCTGATAAGTTGTCATATTTTTTCCATGTTACTGTATGATGATCTGTTGCCAGAATGGTTAGATAGGAGTTAAAAGTTTTTCTCCAGATATCTGAGTTTCCTCATTTTTTTAATGGATATAAGATCTATAAATCAGTTGATTACATGTATCTGATGCAAGTTTTGCTATAATCATGAGAAACACCATGACTACTAAAGATCTGTGATTACAGCTATTTAATGACACCCAGTTATCATGCAGGTTGATGAGTGTATTATGTGGTTGAGCATTATATTCATCACCATCCTATGTACACCTCAACCAACAATAGTTCGATGGTCCTCCAAATCCCCAGTTTCTGATGAAATGATAGTCCAGTGGAAGGGCTTCTGTGCAATCATAGCAAATGCGTACTTTGTCAGAGGAATGGCATGGTAAGGTTGCCCGAGAGCATACCATCCTAAATTAGATATTGTCATTCAGAGGAATATCTGTCATCAACATTTTTCTTTCGAGTAGTTTATTGAAAGTTCATTTTTAGTGTTTCTTTTTGTTCAAGAATCAAGTGTAGTTAATTGTATATTGACATGCTCTTCTTTGCTCCTGAAGGCTCCCAGTGAAGACTCTCCAGCTAGAGCAGATGGCAGTTGCTGGTCATGCTGAAGAGCCATCAGTTGTTGCCAGCCGAATGAGATTAGTTTTTACCACTCTAGAGGTGAGTTCAGTAGACAACTTTCCACTTCTAATAATCTTTTCAAAACTAAAAGTGAACCAGGACACTACAAAGATCATACCTTGATCATCCCTTGTTTTATGATTTGATATTTACTAAGAAAAAAATATTGACACATCCAACCTTGGGGGCAGAATCATTTGGTACTCATGCTGGTGGGAGGTAGCAAGTACCCCATGGAACTAGTCGAGGTGCATGGAAGCTGATTTGGACACCATGGTTAGTAAAAAAAAAATATTAATAATGACAATTAGCATTAAAATAAAGGAAATAATTGCTTCAACACCAGAGAAAGTCTAATTAGGATGTAAATGCTATCTCAACTGTTGGAATACTAATCTATAGATGGAGATTATTCTTTAATATACCCTTCCATAAGATGTTAAAAGTTGTGTTAACAAATTAACTATAGATAATTTTTACTAAATACGTAAAAAGAGCTTTTGGTTTCAAAATTTTGTGGTTTTAAATGGACCAAAAAAAACTTGGAGATGTTGGTTTTTGTTTGTAACATGTCCTTCCTTATTTACCAAGTATCTTTTTTTCCTTGATATTTTTAGGTTGTGAGTCCACAGTGGCCTAGAGCATGAAGCAGTAGATCAGAATTTGTGCTTCACAAATATGAAACGTAGATCAACAAGATACATATACATTTCTTTCCTTTGTCCATGCTCTGTTTAACATTAATACTGCTACATAAATGTATGTTTGACATGCAAACTTTCACTAAATATTCAAAAAGGATAAATAGAGGAAGTCTAGTCTGTGCTGCTTTGAACACTGCTCACTGTGAACTATTTGCTTGAACATATATTGCTATACTTTCACAATGACTCAGAGCTTATATGTAAGATCAGGAGCCATACATCTGAATTTTTGATGTTGATCAAGCTAGGCTATTCAACTGGGGCAAAACACCTTAAAATCACCTGTCATAAAAAATTAAAATCAAATACTTCTTACAACTCTGGTTCAAACCACATTTCCAAGTCAAATTTGATCAGTTATCTAATTAGAAGTTGATCTAGGATTTAACATGTGGTATGTTCTGCATATCTAGGCAGTCGCAGATGGCAGCTTGCTCCCAACCTTAGGAAGGCACGCAGAACCAAACACCTACAGAACTTTTTGTTCAATGGGTGCTTATCTTTATATTTATACAAAATTTTTATATTTTCTATATAAATACACAAAAAAATTTTGGGGTACCCTGCTCGAGCACCCGACACAGACTACGTGGATCCGTCCCTGTATCTAGGAAGAGGAAGAGGTTTTCAGTTTTCTAACGAAGAATGAAACTTCACAAATTGGCAAAAGTTCCTTCAAGTCGAAATGAATATTCAAAGAAAGACTACAAATATACGTAACTTTTGCTCATTGTGGCATTGTACAATATAATTGTAATTGTTACTCATGAGTCATGAATCTCTCTCAGTGACTTTATCAAAATTATTGTCTTTAATTGTACGACCAGAACAGGAAAAAAAAAAAACAAATACAATTTGCATGGCAAATGATTGGTTGACCATTTAGCTTTTGAGCAAAGTTGGCAGTGAGACTTCAGGGACGTTGCTTGCCATCAATTTTGCTAGCTTCATCAACAGGACTAGAATTTCCACTTACTGTACCTGTTCCTATCCCAAACCCAAATCCCATACCCATACCAAAGCCCATTCCAATGCCACCATTATTATTGCTTTCTCCTTCACCATAACCAGAACCACCACCATTTTCACCACTAGTATTTCTACCTTCTCCTCCTCCTCCACCAGCAGCGCCGCCAACTCCACCACCCACTCCCGAACCACTACCATGGCCAGAACCACCACCAGCGCCATTGCTGCCATCACCTCCCCCTCCTCCTCCTCCTCCCCCAGCAGCGCCGCCAACTCCACCACCCACTCCCGAACCACTACCATGGCCAGAACCACCACCAGCGCCATTGCTGCCATCACCTCCCCCTCCTCCTCCTCCTCCACCACCACCACCACCACCACCATTTGCACCAAAACCTACTCCCACCCCGAAACCACTTCCATGACCATAGCCACCATTGGTGCCACCGCCTCCACCACCTCCTCCTCCTCCACCACCACCTCCACTCGCACCACCAAATCCAGCACCAAAGCCACTACCATGACCTGATCCTCCTGCAGAACCACCACCTCCGCCGCCACCTCCTCCACCTCCCCCAGCAAATCCACCACCACCTCTACGTCCACCAAAGGTTCCAAAACCCGCACCTGCTCCAAAACCACTACCATGACCATACCCTCCATCTACACCACTTCCACCTCCTCCACCAGACCCTCCACCACCTCCACCACCTACTGTTCCAACTCCTGCTCCAGCTCCGAATCCTTCACCATGACCAGAACCACCAGCTCCATCCCCCCCACCACCACCATGGCCTCCTCCCCCTCCACCACCTCCACCACCTACTGTTCCAACTCCTGCTCCAGCTCCGAATCCTTCACCATGACCAGAACCACCAGCTCCATCCCCACCACCACCACCATGGCCTCCTCCACCTCCACCACCTCCCAAACCAACACCTGCCCCTGCACCATGACCCTCTCCATGTCCCGAACCTCCATTACCACTTCCTCCACCACCGCCCCCACCACCACCTCCTCCCCCTCCACCTCCTCCTATACGATTAAAAAAACTTCCGCATCCACGCCATCCACCATAGTTGCAATAATCATCTCCATCCTCCCCATGACCCTCCTCCATACACGCCATGACAATGCTTAGTACAAGAAGGGCCACACACAAAGAACGACTAGAAATAGCCATGACGAGATCTTCAAATAACAACTCGTGTAAGAGTAGTGAGTCTAGTGACCACCTTTTGAGCTTCCACTTCTTGGTTTCATATTTGTGCAAATGGCTCCTCTATTTATAGCCATATTATCATGCAATCATTTGGCCATTCCTCAAATTATGGCAAGTTCAAAGATGCATGTCCCGAAATTTAAAAAATAAAAAAGGTCAACAATGAATTGACAGGCTACTAAACTATAGAGAGGCACTTAAAATTCTCTATATTTTTAATTGGTACAAAATATTACAAGTATCAGAAAGAAGTTAATTGCTTGAAGTTGATATGTTTATTTGGAAACGAAAACAATAATTCGTGTTAAGTTTAAGAATATTTTTAATAATTTTTTTAAAAATTATTATATTCACGTGAACTCTGGTATATTACCCTATATAGAAATAGAAATATCTTGACTGATTTGGAATATGAGTTATCAGTACTAGAAATTCCCCTAACTAAAGGATCATGGTTCGGTCTAATTCCAATTATTTCTAACGACAAGAGAAATCCCAAAAGTTGATAACCAATTAGACATTAATGGAATTTTTAAACATAGTGAAGACAATAGGACTACATATGATTAAACCTATGGCCTACACATGTTAATGTCGTACATTATGATAATCGACAATGAAATAGTGGAGTTGGTGCTTATATCTTCACTACATTAAGGAAATTCTTAACTAAGATTTTCGATTCGTTTGATCATGATTTCCAGGTGTCATTCTATTTTATTTATAGCTCTACATGTCATTTTCTATTAATACCAAACAAAAACTATAGAGTTAGAAACATTGTATTTCTATTGGCATAGGAAAAGAGTAAGAACAAATAGGAGAATTTCTTTATCTTTTTATGTATGATAATACTCATTTTAGGACTGACGTAAGATCTATTAAAAAGAAAACTTCTCTTTACTAAAAGTTTTTTTTTTCTATATTTAAAGCTTGAATTCGAGATCTTTCATTGAGAAATTTTTTGTTTGTGCAGCCCATGTGAGTAAAAGATTTATAATTGATGAAATAATTATGGGCAAAACGAAATGAATAAAGAAAGAAGTAGGAAGAAATAGTTTGGTAGTATTATAGGTATAGTGGCATTCCATTGGATACTTGAAGTGTACTTATGGCAAGGAACAAAAATGGCACCCATATTGTCACTCATGGTCCAAACATTATTATAAAGTCAACAATCCTTTCGTTTACTTAATTTCCAGCTTTTGATCACAAAGGACCACTTTTATATAAAGTTTCTATTTCTATTTTAACATTTTGGTCAATGAGTGGATACATTTGTGACTAATTTCATCCAACTAGACATTCTACACCAATCAGCATCCAATTTTATGAAACTTTTTTCCTTCAAGTTGAAAACTTTATTGTGTATATATAAGTTACATAATAAATGCAAAGCCCAAAATCATTAATGTGAAAAAAGAAAAGAAACGAAAAGAAAAAAAGTGCGGCAAACAACTAAGAAGTACGTAGTGTTATTGTTATCGACAAAATATAATAAGTGGTTCTTGCAATTATTTACTTCTTAAAATAATTAATAATTTAGTATAAATGTTGAAGCATCTAATCATTGAAGTATCATTTGTATTATTACCACTTAATACATTTTCAGTCAACAAACAATCTTCAAGGTGGCTGACTGCCCGTCATTTAGATAGCAATTTTTAATATCCCAACTTGGGTGTTGTTTACTGTAAACTCGATACAATTGAATTTGTTAATGTGGACCAAACATATATAAATGAGATGATCAAATAATAAAATTATTTATGCTAAATTATTTATAAAATAGATATTTAAGCTATTCCAATTTTTTAAATTTCATATTCGAACTAATAAAAGTAATGTGCTTTTTGAACTATTATCTAATAGTTAGTTAAATACATCTAAATGAATTTTTAATGATGTGCGTACACTCTTTCTTTTGTTTAAAAATTCTGCCATGTGACATTTCACGTGATAAAATAATCCAATCATAGCAAATCTAAATAAATTAATTTTAGATTAAAAAGTTGAGGTCAAAGTTTTAAAAGGGTAAAAAAATAATCCCCATATACAATTTCTTACCATCATTAGATCTACCATCTTCTTCCCGTGTCGTCTCTGCGGTGGCGTCGATAGAAATATACTAAAAAGGGAGAGTTTAAGATATTTATGAAGTCAATTAAAAATATACTTATTGTTAATTTTAAAAACTAAAAGTATGTTATAAATTTAATGTGTCAGTAAATAGAGTTGATATGTATGTATGTTAGGTGGACGAAATGTTTATGAACAAATGTGCCAAAAGCATTTCTAGACACATATTTGGTCTAGATAACATGTAGATATGTTTCACTAACCATTGGATGATAGTTTAGGTAGGAAAACTCTCACTTTTAATCGTTCAAATATAAAATTCAATAAAGTGGAATAATTTAGATGTGTTTTTGAGTAACAGAATTTGAGATCTAATAGATTGTGATTTAATTACTCCAGAACTAGTTCATCAAGAATGACTAATTTAAACTTTCTAAGAACGTGTATGATGACACCACATAAACTCATATGTTAAAGTTGATATTGCCTTTATTGCATCATGTTCATTCTGTCTTCAATCTCCGTGTGTCATAATTGAGTGTGACAGGCTATCAAGTCCGAACTTTAACCTTTACAAGTGACTTGTTGCAATATGTGATTCGTAAATATTTGTCCATATTTGTTATTGTTTACCTCAAATCATATCAATTAATAATTGATATATATGAAAGCAATTTAATGAAGTTTATTCACTAATAATCATGGTTAGGAGAAAGAATACATCCACTAGTTGGTCATGTAAAACTCAGACCTTTTTTACTCATTGGTAATTAGTCATTATATTATATTTCATTGGGACTTAGAACGCCAAAATCCTTTTGGATTTTGCTTATTTGCGTTGGATGATATACGTTTATTAAAAAAGTATGAATATTTGATTTGTTAAAAATAACAAAAAAAAGGAAAAAGAAAAAGAAAAAGAAAAGAAACATCCCAAATGGAGGTCTATGTTTGTGCATCTTCTTTTTCCATCATGAACTCATAAAGATAGAAAATGATAAGGCAATGTAGGGGGAAACTTTTTGGAAAGTAACATAATATTATTCCATTTTCAAGTTCATTATTTTCTAGCAAATTTAATTTTGAGAGTTGAGAATGCTCTAGTTTGTCTTTTTCCATGCACCAAATATATATCCAAGCTTCTTCTTAAATCTTCTAAATGGAATACAATTGTACAAACTACTCCCACTTGAGCTACTATATATAGGTATATCTTCAACTTCAATTTTTAAGTTTTAAAATTATACATATAGTGCCCTCCAGTACCCTCTCTTCAATGCTTATAAAATTTTCTAGTTGGATATTTTATATATTTTTTTTTATAAACAAATATGCATTGTTTATGATTTTCATGCTCTATCCCAAGTAATTATGTATGACCAAGGATATTCCAAGTGTCTAATTACCATAGTAAATTAACAGAAATTAAACAATCCTAGGCATCTGAAACTGATGTAGTTGTCTTTAGTTAAGCTGTGCTTAGCTTGAAATTTTTGTATATGTTGGTCTATTTGTATTTTATTATTAAAATAAATTATTAAGTGTATATATTAGTGGGTATAAATTAATTGTGGTAGAAATGGTTATTAGTTCTTATAATTTATATAACCTATAAAATTAGATTTTGTGCCTAACTCACACCCCAAAAGCTAGCTCAAAGGAAGAAAGATTGTACAAGTCTTATAAAGAATTCACTCATCTCATTAATTACCAATGTGAGACTTTTTTATTCTTCACACCCCACTTCACGCCCAGTGCTTAGCATCTTGTGCGTGAATTTTTGGGGGTCCAACATTGGGTGAGATGGGCGATGCTCTGATACCATATAAAATTAGGTGTTGAGCCTAACTCACACCCCAAAAGCTAGCTCAAAGGAAGGAGGATTGGCCAAGTCTTACAAAAAAATCCATCAATCTCATTGATCACCAATGTGAGACTTTTTTCATTCTTCAACATGATCGTTAGTTCTTGTAACTCTTATGATCATTAGTTTCTTGAACTCATACGACCATTAGTGTCTTATAACTTATGTAACATCTATCACATTTTTCTACCCATACTACTACCCTTTAATGTACCCATTGACTTCTGCATCTATAAATTGTGGTGTTTCTTACTTTGTGAAGGGTCTGCAAGAAGAGATAAAATATGTTAAGTGTGAAAAATGTTATAGTATGTAGTAGTAAAAGAGAGAATTGAGACAAAGAAAATATTCCAAGTCTTCAACTATATACAGTATACAAAAGAGAGTACTTATATGTTGAAGGAGGTATTTTTTTTGTGGAGCTTTGAATTCTTCAACTAATCCAGAGTTGTTTAAGTCATGTGATATTATTGTTGGGTTGTTGTATCCCGAAAAGGACAATTCAAGAGTTATAATGCTGGATCGGTGTAGATTATGTCACAGTAGGCTTGAATCTCCTTAAAGAGAGCGAGATATCTGCGCCTCAACTTGATTGAATTTTTTATTTAATTTTTGTTATTTTATTTTTAACTGTAATTTATTACAGAGTTTAATTTTGGTGCACTATCAGTGTACCTAATTTTTACACCATCAGGTAATATTGACTTGCAATTGTTGGTTGCCAAGAAGTATTTCTTTATAATGTTTATTTTTTATTTACTTATATTTTAAAAAAATAAAACAAAATTATTATTTTTTCTCTTTCTTTGCTACTTCTCTCTGTTTCACCATCTCTCTTCTTATTTGGCAAATAGTTTAGTTTTTTATTTTATTTTATTGATTTCTTTCACTACAATCTAACTATCCTTTTTCTTAAGCATATACATCCATTACTATGTAGTCTTTTGTACCTTCTTTTTTTAATACATAAAAATTTCATTTATATATCTACAATCAAAGCTAATCTTTTTATATATATTTTAATTTTATTTATTGATTCTAGGATTCGTCTTTTTTTCACAAAATTAAGTATTTTTTGAAGCATTCGTTTTATTTTCCTATTATTCTATTTTTCATAGAAGATGAAAAATGTCTTGAACAACTCCCCATATCTTCCATCTCTTTCAAATCTTCTTTTTGATTATATATTATTATTATAAATATGAATATCATAAATTAAGCTTTTTTAAAATAAAATGAAAGATGAACGGAATAATTTAAAAAATACAAAAGGAATAAAAAGAAAAAGAAAAGACAAGAAAGGAAAAAATCTAAAAATTAGGAAGGAATTTGGATTATAATGTAATTAGGATTCAAATTACCTTTAATATTTTTCTAAATTATATTCTTTTCAAAAGGTATAAATATTACTTAAAAAAAATTATGATAATTATCTTTGAAGTTACCTGATGATGTAGAAAATCTTATACTTTAAACTCTCTATTATAATTATGGTATTTACGCCAACAATATCTATACATAAGGGAATTTATTATATCGCATTATATATGTGCCCGAATGATGCAGGATTGAAAAACAAAAGATTTAAATTTTTGATATCGACAGTGTAATTTTAATTTCTTTTAGCATTATTGGTAACTTATTTTTTAAATTTAAGTTACTAATGTCAGCGTTTATTTATAGTTAACTTTTACTTTAGTCTGCTTGTAATTAAGAATTTCTTTACATGGGTTTTTTAACTGTATATAAAAGCTAATTAAATTGATAACAAAAAGGTACGTAGTACGCCCAGACATGTTTGGCTGTAGAACGGCGTTCAAATAATAAACAAATGGGATATTTTGTTTTTCTTAATAATTGTTTCTTAGGAAACAATAGATAATTTAATTTGTTGTGGATCAGTAGTAAATCAGTACTTTAATCAAAGAATATCTCCGTGATAAGACCTGCTTAATTACATATAAGTTATAGTGTACAATAAAAAATGTCAATTTATATGATCATAACTTAGTAATTTTTTATATCTTAATTAGTCAGCATATATTTACATTCAAATTCATGAAGTTAAATTTCATTTTTTTAATTTTTTTTTTGTTGTGTGTGTGTAAGTGATGCATCTATTTGGTATAATCATATATGAACATGTACAACTACATTTAAATGGTATACATACTATTTATGGGGACTTTGAATAAATGATGAATATATGCCAAGGAAAAAGGAATATAGAGTATTTAATTGAATTATTATCTCTATTTTATAAGTTTATTAATGCATTTTCATGATATAGGTAACTAGGGGTGTTCATTGTTTGATTTGGATCAGTTATTAGTTAAAATCATAACCTAATCAATTTAGTCGATTTTTAAATTTCTAAAATCAAATCAAATAAAAAAAATCATCAATTTGTCAGAAGATCGATTTATATCTGCCTATATAATATTATGTTCTTCTGATTCTTGAAGTGACTAATGAACTCATTATGGTGTTGTAATGGAGGTAAGACTTCAGTCCTTCTCCTTTTTTTGTATCTCATAAATACAACCTGACTTAGCCATGCTGGGTCATTTTTTAATTTATTTTTTTTTTGAAAACAAGAACAAGGGACAATTAACATTTTTGGGTTCTTCAATCTAAAGATGCACCGGTAATTAGTTTTTCGTCTCATTTTAGTTTTCATGTATACTAAAGATATTTGTTCTAAAATAGTTAGCAATTTAGATAATCAAGAGAGACTTAATTATCTTTTTTCATAATTGCTCTTAGCATTAATTATTCTAGAATTAAGAGACAAATATATAAAAAGAAAAATTAGAAGTACTAATTAATATTACAATCACTTATAAAAATCAGGTAAGTAATTAATAGTTAGGCTAAAAGGGGTTGGTTAGATGAATGAGTGCTCATTCTCCATAATTTTTCGGGGTTGTGCAACACGAGTTAGAATGAATTGTGTTAATAAACGAATAATTGTTCATTCATTTAAAAGTTACTCGAAATGAAATGGACTTTAAAGTAGGTTAAGAGTTTTAATTTTTAAAAAGAAAACAGAAAAAAATATCTTCAAAGTCATATTTTTGTAGACAAATTATAAAGATGGAAGATTTAATTGACTCATTTCCATAATGAAACATGTGAAGGGATATAGTCATTTTCATTTGGGAACGCAAGGCCCATTTGGAAAATGGATCAACCAAGGTTGGGTTTGATGTCAATATTGGAATTTGGAGTGAATGTTTTCGTCTCACCTTAAAAAAAGCCTGCAGCCATTGGAAGTGGCTTCTCTCCATTTCCTCAAATTTTTATTGAGATCTGAGACACTTGTATAATAAGCTCATGAGCTAAACATACTTTTTGACTTATTACTTCAATCCCATTCAAAGTAGAAGAGGAAACACAAACAAGAAACTGAAAATAGAATTTCATTAATCGAAACAGAGAATTTTATTGATTGAATAACCAAGAATATATGGCTTACACATAAAAGTAATGGGAAAGAAGAGCATTAAGTAGTCCTAGGTGCAATTTGAAGTCACTACTATTATTGTTCTAGTTGATAGAAATTAAATTATATGCTTTTTGATGAATTTAGATCACTAGATAGTGTATTTAGCCGTCTTTTTATTAATAATTTGAGAGTATAAGTTCAAGGGTGCATCCCATTTTTAATTGCTGCATCACCTAGGTCACCTGCATCAATAATATTATCATTAGGATTATTGCCACCAGCATTATCTCCAAAGTCTCCACCACTTCCGGCGAAAGGACCAAAACCACTTCCAAAAGCACCTCCAATACCACCACTAAATCCACCAATGCCGGCTCCTAAACCAATTGGAGGCCTAATTCCACCTCTAAGACCACCAAACCCCCCAAAAAAAGGCGATAAGGGGTGCTGGAAATATTCATTCTGCTCATCAGCTGTTGCTTTTGCCTTCGTTGCAATTAGGCTCCTCGCATTTGTAGGGTAAGCAAGAACACTAGCCATACTAAGAACAACAACGACAATCTTGGTTGCCATGTTAACTCGTTGAAGAAAATATTAATGATGTTTTGAGTGTGAGAAATTTTGGATTTGTAGGCTCAAGTTATATAGGTGTCCAGAAATAGATACAATAATAATGAAGAATTTCAAAGGTAGAAATATCACTAACTCATACATATGGCGTGTAATAACATAATCATGTATTAGGGAGGGGAAAAAGAGCCAACTATATTCTTAACATACTTTAATTAATACCTTTTCGACTTCATGATCAACCTAAAGTCTACTAAGAAAGGAAAAAGCTTGGGCAGAGAGATAACAATTATAAATAAAAGTTAAGTTAAATTTTTACAAATTTAATTTTATGAAAACTATTTATTTGATACATAATATAGATAAATTAATGTAATCTAAACAATTAACTAATTTCAAATATAGGAATGATACTTAATTGGGAGATTTTAATTAGCTAAACTTACATTTATCAAATTAAATTTCATGGTTCATATTTTTTATTGATCATTCTCATAAATATATATTTTATTTGTTCATGTATAATTATTTACCCAAATTTTATAATAACAATATTAATTTTATTTTTAAAATTTATGTATTGAATAATTTGATATACACGTGCAACGCATGTGGTGCAAAACTAGTATATAATATGAGAAGCACTAAATTATTGATGCATAGGACAGAGATATATTGAGGAAGTCTCAATCAGGAGGATTACAAAAGTGATTAATTACAAAGTTCTAGTTAACCTAGTTTGAACAACAACAAGAACATTAGATTAGCCAAGAGAAGATTACAAAAAGAGTCTAATACATATATTAAATTAAAAGAGTTGTTTTCTTTTCCGTAAAGCAATAAAAAGAGACCAATGAATTTTAACTCGGAGTAAGTTTAAGAGATAGAGGTGGAGCTAGAGAAAGCTTTAAGGATACAATGCTAGAGTCTTCTTTTTCTGCACTCTTAGTTGAAAAACTTTTGTTCTCATCTCCACCCTGGAAAAAAATAAAATGAAATTCTAATTAGTTAAGATATAGAAAGTTAACTAATAAAAAGCAAATTAAGGATTTCATTACTTGATTGCTAGTGCTTCCATTGAAGAAATCCCTGAACATGCTGCCAGATGGGTTGGATCGTCCTTCCAACATCATCATCTTCTCTGGCACAGGTTTCCAGCTCAATTATAACAACGGACCGTGACGGGTAAAGATGTATTTTCATATATCATCATTCTTGAATTATTGACAGTATTTTTAAGTTAAGGGGTATTTTTAATGCTATCATGTTCAGAAATGCAACTAATTACTTACGCCAAATCTCCAAGGGAGTTTTCAATGCTTAAAGAATTGATAAATGTGATTAGAAAAAGAAATCTGAGACGAACCATGGAGTTGGAGGGAAAATAGTAGGGGTGGGGGCAGTTTGGCCCAAATAGTTAGTCGTTACAGTGGAATTGGGATGTCCATCAAATGCAGATTTGCGACCAAAACTATAGTAACAATGAAGAAGGGTTCCATTGGGATAATTCATTTGATCTGGACCAGCCATTATGTTCTTCTTGATCCCACTTGCATTTGCAGCTTTTCCTTCATCTGATTGATGAGTATAAAATCAGTGTATAACACTTGAATTAATTAATTAAATCCTAATTTTAAATTGTAAATCGACATTCAATTGTATGAACACTTTCCTTGTACTGTTTGGATAGCACAATGCAACTACCATCGTCACCGCTCACCGCTACATGACAATTTCTCCAACTTTTAACTCTTCCAATTTATTTTTTTTAAGGATGAAAATGCAAAAGGTGAAAATTCTCAATTTTGAATAGACTAGCTAGTACCAGTAACTCAAAGTCCCTTTTCAATTTTAGTAAACACCTACAGGCATTATGAAATCAAAGGTCAAATGAAACATTAAAAAAAAAATCCAATTCCTCAATGGCACTTCACTGTCACAGTTCACTCATTCTTGACTTTCTGTTTTCTCAGAAAATTGACAAAATTTCAATTGAATCAGTTTGTTTAGATATCAAAATCAAGTTCCAAGCGGTTGAAAAAAATTGCTACAAAAAGTAGATCTAATTCAAAAGAATCCCAGTGAAAAGAAGTAAATAATGCACCTTAATTATACTTAAGTAGCACATACAAAAATGTGTTTATATATATATATAGGGATACCTTGCATCGGCGAATCAGTCTTCCTATTTTTGTATAGCTGTTCACATCATACAAAATAAGTTATAAGAACATAGGGGCAGAAAAAAAAGGAACAGAATTTGTAAAGGCTTATCTATGTAACCTGAAGGTGACTCTGAATCTGAGATAAGGTGAGGCCCTTCACATCCATTATCTCTTGAATCATCTTTGGTGTTGCTCCTAATTATGAATTAGTATATATGTACAACAACAAAATCAATAAATAAATTACCAATTCAAGGAATGTAAAATACCCTTTTTTCCATATATATATATATATATATATATATATATATATATAAGTTATACAAGAAAATATGTAGTTAGGCTTACTCTTTATTCCACCAAGACGACCAACAGCATCCAAAAAGCTGATATGAAGCTCATATGTCCATCGGGGTCTGGGCATTTTGGATCTATTGTATCGTCTTGCACCTGATGGTTTCTTGCTATTATTTTCCAATGTTGATAGCTCCAAACATAAATTAGTACAAGGAGAACTTTCTGACGAGGGATCATCTATAGGTAGATTAAGGTCTAGCCCCTTCATCATAGAGAGAGAAGTAGCCTACCTTGGATGAAGAGTGAAAGGAGCTATGTTCTATGTTCTATGTTCATAGTACAAACAACTAAAAATGAATAAATTTAAGAGACTCACTGTTGTCACTTGTCACCCTTTTGTCTATTTGTGTACAAAAAAATAAAAAAAATTTGAAGTCTTTTGAATGTTGATGAAAATTTTCTCACGGAACTCCAGCTACGCAGATATGTTCAACCTTGCACTCATAATTAGATGAAAAAAGTGAAAAAAAGAAGCAAGAAAAATGACCAAGGAAAAAAATAATTACTCAGAAAAGATTCTTATAATTTTACAGGAAATCAGTCTCCAAACATTCTCGTGTGTCTTCATATGATGAGATATTTACATTTCAACCCCCTAAAACATTTTTTTTAGTTTTAACCTTAAAGTAACCCTCAAAAAAATGGATCATTTATGGTGACTCATCAACATAGAAATTATCATCAGTGTTAGATTAGCTAAAAGATAATCTAGTGTGTGTGAAAATCTCTTTTGGTATTTGGTGAATTCAGTTACAAATAATCAGTTAAGACTCCAAGCGTGTAATTGATGAGTTATATACAAGTGTGTGTTTCTAAAGATTTTGATAGACACATGATTATTCAAATGTGTGTTTCTGATAGGTCTCTAGCTAGTAAAAAAGTTAAAAGTAGTTTCTTCGTCAAGGGGTACAAGGAAACATGCTTAAGTTAATTAGCTATTTTTCTTGACAAGGCCGGTTTGATTCATCTTGGGCATATATAATAAATTTTCTTCTTTTTGATTTGAAATCAATCACTATTAGGTATCAACCATAAACTTCATATTCTGGATCTGAATGAACCAAAAGGCAAAAAACCAGACAATGCTTCATGCTTGCATCTTGTTACTCCTTCCGAGTTCCGATCTATATATA
>DF358329.1:51020-72963 GCA_000787875.1 Solanum virginianum
AAGGACAACCCAACCCATCTTGCAACATGTTCAGAAATTTCCTCAATGGAAGCACTAGTATTCAGGTAATTAATTAATTAAGTCATTATTATGGGTTTTATTGGTTAGCTTGATATATACCGTATTAAATTGGAAACGTACTACTTAACTAATTAGAATTTCATTTTATTTTTTTTCAGGGTGGAGACGAGAATAAAATGTTTGGAGCATATGGGGGAGTTTTTCAACTAAGAGTGCATCTTCGATGATTGAAAAAGAAGACTTGCGTAATACTGTGTCCTTAGTTTAGTGCGATTTTTGGTTGAATTTTCTTCATCTCTTAGATGAGTGGCTGGTAAGATGGAGGGGGGAATTAAAAGAGTTAATTAGGTCTATGCTGCACAACAAAAAGAGAAGAAATAATATTAGGGATATTCATATCATGCTTTGTCTACTTGTGTTTTCAGGCTTTTAATTTACAACAAGGATTTTCTTGCAAAAAATTGAGTTCATCTTGAAGAATATTAATAAGTCTTTTGAATTTTGATAACAAAGCTAGAATATTTTCACGGAATTTCAGAAACTCTAGTGATATGTTCAACCTAGAATTCATTATTGGATGAAACATTTGAGAAGGAAAAACTGAAAAAGGAAACAAAAAATTATTCCGCTGAAAAGGGTTGATTGATGATAACTCATACTTTTTAGAACATATACTTTGTTTGAAGTCATTCTTGTTCCATCTAATATTAGATACTCATATGTACCAAGAAACCATAAGAGGCACCTCCACCACCCATTTTTCAACTTTAAAATAAAATTACTTCCTTGGATTAACCAAGAGAAGATTACAACACACATATATAGTAAAAGATTTTAATTAAGTGTGAGTTTCAGAGAGATGGGTGAACTCAGAGACAGCTCTAAGGACACAGGCAAGTCTTCCTTTATAATCGTTGAAGATGTATTCTTAGTTGAAAAACTCCTACCATTTGCTCCAAACATTGTATTCCCATCTCCACCCTGAAAATTATAAAATGAAATTCTAATTAGTTGACTAGCACGTTTCCAATTTACTATAGTATATATCAAGCTAAAGAAAGCTAACTAATAAAATGCAAATTAAGGATTTCGTCAATTAATTACTTGAATGCTAGTGCTTCCATTGAAGAAATCCCTGAACATTTTGCCAGATGGATCGGATCGTCCGTCCAACATCATCATCTTCTCTGGCACAGGTTTCCTGTTCAATTATAACAACGGACTGTGAGGGTAAAGATGTACTTTCATATACCATCATCGAAAACACATTTAAACTTGATGTGAATTATTAGTTTTGTTTTTGAACTATTGACAGTATTAAAAACACTTCTCTACTTGACTAATTAAGTGAAATACACCTCTAAATTTTTGTCAAGTAAGGAGTGTTTTTAAAGCTGTCAATAATTTAAAAATGCAACTAATTACTTATGACAAGTCCAAGGGAGTTTTGAATACTCGAAGAATTGATGAATGTGATTAGAAAAAGAAATCTGAGACGAACCATGGAGCTAAAGGGAAAATATTAGGTGTGGGGGAAATTTGGCCCAAATAGTTTGTCGTTAAAGTGGAATTGGGATGTCCATCAAACGCAGATTTGCGACTAAAATTGTAGTAACAAGGAAGAAGGGTTCCATTGGGATGATTCATTTGATATGGACTAGCCATTATGTTCTTCTTAATCCCATTTGCGTTTGCTGCTTCTGCTTCATCTGATAATCAAAATATTAAAAAATCTAATAAGTATAAAATTAAATTATATCACTCAAATTAATTAATTAAACCCTAATTTTAAATTTTGAATCGATATTCAATTGTATTAACGCTTTCCTTGTACTATTAAAGTCTTCGTTTTGATAGTATAATGCAACCATTATCACCACCGCTACCGCCCACCACTATATGACAATTTCTCCAACATATAACATTTTTAACTCTTCTAATTTATTTTTTTGAAAAGGTTGAAAATAGAAAAGGTGAATTCTTAATTTTAAACAGACTACCTAGTACCTGTAATTCAAAGTCCCTTTTAAATTTTAGTAAACACCTACAGACGTTATGAAACCAAAAGGTCAAATGAAACATAGAAAAATTCATTCAATTCCTCAGTGGAACTTCACTGTCTTTTCTTCATTGCATCATTCTTCACTTTCTACTTTCACAGAAAATTGACAAAGTTTCAATTGAATCAGCTTGTTTAGATAACAAAATCAAGTTCCAAGCAGTTGAAAAAAAAGGCTATAAAAAGTAGAAATAATTTAAAAGAATCCCATTGAAAGAAGTAAATAATGCACCTCAATTATATTTAAGTAGCACATACAAATGTGTGTTTATATATAGGGATACCTTGCATCGGTGGATCAGTCTTCCCGTTTCTGCACAGCTGTTCACATCATACAAAATAAGTTATACACACTGAAATGAACAAAGGGTGCAAAAAGAAAAAGAAGAGAATTTGTAAAGGCTTATATATGTAACCTGAAGGTGACTCTTAATGTGAGATAAGGTGAGGCCCTTCACATGCATTATCTCTAGAATCATCTTTGGTGTTGCTCCTAATTATGAATTAGTATATATGTACAACAACAAAATCAATAAATAAATTACCAATTCAAGGAATGTAAAATACTCCTTTTTCGTATATACACAAGAAAATATGTAGTTAGGCTTACTCTCTAATCCACCAAGACGACCAACAGCATCCAAAAAGCTACAATGAAGCTTATACGACCATCGAAGTCTGGGCATTTTGGATCTATTATATGGTCTTGCACCTGATCGTTTCTTGCTATTATTTTCCAATGTTGGTAACTCCAAACATAGATCAGTAGAAGGAGAATTTTCTGACAAGGAATCATCTATAGGTAGATTAAGGTCTAGCCCCTTCATCATGTTGAAAGATGAGAAAGAGAGAGAGAAGTAGCCTAGCTTGGATGAAGAGTGAAAGGAGCTATGTTCTATATTCTACGTTCATATTACAAACAACTAAAGATGAATAAATTTAAGAGACTCACTGTTGTCACTTGTCATCCTTTTGTCTATTTGTGTACAAAAAAATAAAAAAAAATTGAAGTCTTTTGAATGTTGATGAAAATTTTTCCACGGAACTCCAGCTATCAAGATATGTTCAACCTTGCACTCATAATTAGATGAAAAAAAGAAGCAAGAAAAATGACCAAGGAAAAGAATAGTTACTCAGAAAAGATTCTTATGACTTTACAGGAAATTATTTGAAGTTAGTGTCCAAACATTCTCGTGTGTCCTCATATGATGAGATACCTTTTTGAATTTTAACCTTAAATGACCCTTAAAAAATGGATTAAAGAGATCATTTATGGTGATTGAACATAGAGGTTATCGTCAATGTTAGATTAGCTAAAAGACAATCCAGTGTGTGAGAACACCTCTTTTGGCATTTCATGAATTAAGCTACAAATAGTTATTAAGACTCCAAGCGTGTAATTGATGAACTATATACAAGTAGACACATGATTATTCAAGTGTGTGTTTCTCAAAATATGCCATGGTATCCAGTTAAAAATTAAAGTAATTAATTTCTTTATCAAGGAGTACAATGAAACATGCTTAAGTTTATTAGCTATTTTTCTTCACTAGACCAGTTTGATTCCTCTTGGACACATATAATAAGCACTAGGTAACAGGCCATAAACTTTATATTTTGAATCCAGATGAACCAAAAGTCATAAACTTTATATATATATGTGTGTGTGTTTACCTAATTTACTCTTTCTCTTTTTATATACTCTATTATGCTCCTTCATCCAAAAAATTAAATGCACACTTTTGACTACTTGTGCCCCCAAAAAAATTGATTTTTTCAGAAATTTATGGTATTTACATGCACTCTTAAAAAAGAATTAATTTTAAAGGTTAAATGAGAAATATTAAATAAATTTTATCTTAACTTTATAAATTTACTATATACAAATTGGTATAAGTATTTTTAATAATGTAAATAAAAGTATTTTCTTCGTCCATCTTTACTTGTCTCCTATAATATTTTGGGATGTTTAATAATACTTGTCCAATTTATGATATCAAATAGATAATTTTACACTTAATTATTAATTTATTATTATCATTAATTATAGTCATTGTCTTATTAAATTTTTCAAGATATTATATTTATTATATTCATAAGGTAATTTGGTAAAATTACTCTATATCTTAATCCTTACGCGAAGTCAATAGAGAAAAAAAGTAAAGATGAACGGAAGGAGTAATATGATATGAAAGAAATAGTAACTAAGAGTAAATTACAATAGTAACTGAAGAGATGACATCATTAGCTATTTAGCCTATGAGCTCAATATATATTATTTTTTATTTCTAATTATATGGTATAAATAGAATTTTGAGAGTTAATCAATTATTTATTGGTTGTACTTTATAAAATTTATTTAAGTTGTTAATTGTTGTAATTTATAACACATTTGACACAATTCAAAATGCCTTACTCCCTTTATTTTATTTTATATGGCACAAATAAAGTTAAGAGGATCAATCAAATTTTTTTTTATCGTAATTTTTTTATATGTGGTAGGTCGAATATATGTTACTCTCTCTATTCTAATTTATGTGACACTTATAGAATTTTGAGAGTCAATAAAAAACTTCTTTGACTATAATTTTTTTTTTCATTATTATAAGCTGTTAATCATTACTGTTCATAGTATTTTATTTCAATTTGTAAATATATAAATTATTGAAAATGACTTTTTTTAAAATTATTTTAATAATTTAGTATTTCCTTCGTCCCATTTTATGTGGCACTTTTTGACTTGATATGATGTTTAAGAAAAAAGAAAAATCTTTTAAAATTTATGGTCTAAAATCATTCTTAATTATTTGTGTGGCTGAGAATCATTTCATATCTTAAAGTTGAATGTTTTTCAAACTTTGAACAAATCAAAAAAAAAATTCTACATAAAATGGGACTAATGGAGTAATTGAATAACCAAAATACCCTTTGTAATTAAAATTCCACAAAGCATTGACATATGTACTTGTATAGTAATTTATCCAAATAAGGATGAGTTGTGTGAAGTGAGGCCAAAGAAAAAGATGAGGGTGACATAGGCAAATGGATGTCATCAAGGAAACACACCAAACTCCTTCAATCCATTTAATAGTTTATTAGTTTTGATGAACGTATATTGCATGTGAATGTTTAGTACAATATTTTTTAAAAGTAATATCTATATTATTAAACAAAAAATTTAAGTAGATGATTATAGATAGAATAATAAGTTATTGTTCCTGTGAATAATGATTGTAAACTTTTTATATTATTAATTGTGTATATTGAAAATTGTTAAATCGATTTCTGAAAACATATATAGAGAGAGACTTTCTTTTTTCTTTTTCTATATAATAGAAGAGGAAATTTCAACATGCTTGCTTACTTGTCAATTAAAAATAAACTTAGGGTATTTTGGTCATTAGGTTGTCAAACTGATGTGAATTAGAGATTGATATATGTGTCTGTATATATTATATATATTTATAATATAAAGCTAGATATAAATAAAATGATGTGGCACTTCTCAATAACCTCCCATTAGATTTGGATTTTTCTGTTGTCTCCTCTCTCTTTTTTATTTTTTAACTTTTTTTCATTTTAGAATTAACTATGATATGTAAAAATTAAAAAAGTCAAGTCTTAAAACTTTTTAGTCACACCTCTTAAATATGCCTTCCCTCTTCTATAATTTATTGTTTAGTTATTGATGTATTTGTTGAAGTTTCTATTTTTAAAATGAAATATAAATATAAAATATAAAAGACATACTAAATATAGTGTTTTTAGTTAGGAGTATTATAGTAAGGTGATAGGGAAAAGGGTCAAAAATATCTCTCAATTTTGTTTTATTGTTTCACTTTATTCTCGCTGTTAAAATAAGTTTATTTATACCCCTGCCGTTAATAAACTCACCAGATTTGCCCCTAAGTTGGACGAATTGCCCCAAATTATATTCCTATGGGAAAAGAGTTAAAAATACCCCTCAATTTTATTTTATTGTTTGACCTAATCTTTGTCGTTAAATGAGTTTATTTTTGGCTCATTCATGCAAATAACGTCCTTTGTAATAAATGAGGATATTGATTGTGCTTTACTGGAATTTAAATAAGTCTGAATTTGTTAAGATCAAAATAACTAAGTGTCATGAGTAAGCTAACAAATTAAGCAAATCTTGAAAGAACATAAATAAAAAAAACTAAAGATAAATATGTCAAAAAAGATAAAATATTTAATAACCTAGTCTAGTCAATTGATCTAACCCACAAAAAAAAATGAGTAATTCACTGTAATTCTTCCACTTATCTTTCAAGTAATTTTTGAAGTCCTTCCATGAAAAGGTAACTTCTCAATTAGCATTGTCACTTGTGTCATTGCACAACCAAACCTGCATAAAAACATTAAGTAAAAACACATTTAGAGGTTGTTTAATAGAACGTATTGGAGATGCATGTATTAGTTTTGTGTATTATTTGTATTTTGTTTGGTATATTTTTTAACTTATGTATAAAGGATTGCATTGTTAATACACTCTATTGTGTATTGAGGTATGTATTATTAATATCTGAATTTTTATGTATTAGCAATACAATAGGTTCCAATGTAGGCATTAGCATGATTAAAGACACAATTTTTTTTCAAAATCTTTTTCGCATCATGCAAATGCATTAGAAAAGAAAGAGTTGTGATTTTTAAAAATGCATATTATTTTAAAGTTCCAATGTGGGGGTACTTTTAAAAATAATTATTTCTTAAAAAGAATTATGCAAATACATATTATTTTTAATATACCAAACCAAATATTGCATTAGAAAAATCTCAACGTAACAAATCATGAAGTACAACTAATATCAGCATTACTAGTACACTATATTTTGCAGTACCTTATATACTCTACAAAGCGACCCATTAATACTTTCAAACAAAGGTATTATTTAAATTTATACCTTTTAATTCGCAGTGAAGATTTTAATTCTTTAAACTTGACATTTCAGATTGAATAAATCAGTAAATATTTTCTATCTGTGAACTGACTTTTTATTTATTACGAACAGATTTAATTAATCGGTGAGACTTTTATATCTTCAAATCTCGTTAGGAGTAGAGAATCACATGAATTTAAATCTCTGAATCGGATTAGAAAATTACAAAGGGTTCAATCTCCGACAGTTGTATTTAATTAATAAATATAAAATTAAAATTAAAATTTTTAAACTTGTTATCCTTACTGTATTTGAAAATGAAATATTGTGTTAACCAAAAAAAGAAAAAAAGAAATATTGTAAAACTTTAAATGAAGTAGAACCAAAAATGGAGACGAAACATAATTATATCCGAGTCTATTGAATTCACAATATGTTCTAAGAAACTTAATCTTTTCCTAGTATTCAAGATATATAATAATTTTTTTTAGAATAAATCGAATAAATCACACCGATTTAACGTTAATCTCACTTACTTTGCTGGTGCATGAAATATTATGGTACTTTTTATTTTCCTACAGTTTATCAAGAAAAAAATTCAAATTTTCGTAAGACAATATTGAAAGAAGCAAATATATCTATAGCTAGCAAAAGGTATAGTTTGAATATGTGTATACCATGCCTTAGATTTTTGGGTATAGCAAAGGGTTGAAACCAACCCAACCCAATATAGGGGAAGGGGGGGAGGGCGTTTCGATACCAATTTAGTGTGATTTTTGGTTCGATTTTCCTTATCCCTTAGATAGTAGTTGTCATGTTTTGTTTACTTGTGTATTCAGGCTTTTACAACAAGGATTTTCTTGTAAAAATTGAGTTCATGTTGAAGAGTATTAATAAGTCTTTTGAATTTCAGAAAGTCCAACCTAAAATTTATTATTGGATGAAAAATGTGAAAAGGAAAAACTGAAAAGGAAACAAAAAATTATTCTGCTGAAAAGGGTAATTGATTGATGATAAGTCATACTTTTTAGGACATATACTTTGTTTGAAGTCAATATCAAAACATTCTTTATCCCATCTCTTTTATGTACCAAGAAACCATAAGGAGCACCTGCACTACCCATTTTTTAACTTTAAAATAAAATTCATATTTTATACTCCTAGTAGTATTTTTTTAAGAATTTTATACACATCTTAAGAAAAAGATATTAGAGGAGTAGGTTTAATTATAAAAGCATGTGTCGAAATCATTTGACATTTGTCATCTGAAATATATATGCCATAGTACTCATATGGTTATATATTTGTGATCTTAATCATGTCATATATTTATGTAGTTGTAATTAGAGTTTTTTATTAAAGGTAAAATAAAAACTTTATATTAAATTGTTTCCAAATTTATAAAGACCTTATTAGTTCTATTCAAAATAGCACAAAATTGAAATAGGTTTCACATTATTTTTGCTATTTTTTCATAAAAAAATATTTTTTATAGAATCATTTTGATCAATTGAGAAAATTTAAAACATTTAATTTCTCCGTACCAATCACATGTACCCGTAGAATTGATCAATTATTTATGTTTTATAAAGTATGTATTACTACTCATATGTCATCAAGACCAAGAGGCTGTTGGCAGATCTAATTTAATTTCTCATCATATTTTAGTAATAACAAGAATGATAAGGCTGACATATATAGTCAAAAATGTGTATATTCTCAACTCAAGGAAATTAAACAATTCCCAATAATTCTCCAGAGTCCTTCTTCCGTATGAACATTTATATTTTTATGTACTTGCGTTGCAACTAATTATCTTTCATTAAAATATTTGCTTTAGATAAAATTGACTTTTTACTATATTTCTTAATTTATTATTTTATCTTTTATTTATTTAGTTTCAAGATATGATGATCAGACAAGACATAATGAAACTTGATTTCACTGAAGACATGACCTTAGATAGGAAGGAGTGAAGGCCATGAATTAGAGTAGCAGACTAATAGGTTAAAAGAGTTAGATTGATATCTGGTCGTAAGGTATAGTAGAGTAATAGCATTTGTCCGGTGTTGTCATTATTTGTTTTATATATGCTAATTGTCTCGTATTTACATACTTCCTATTCCTCATATCTAGTTTATTTTGCTTATGGATTTTTGTGACGAGGATTCCCAGGAAATAACATGTCTACCTCTATGAGGTAGTGGTAAAGATTGCGTACATTCTACCATCCCCACTCCACTTGTGGGATTTCAATGGATATGTTATTGTTGTTGTTATTTAGTTTCAAGATTCACCTTTGGATTAAAATTTTCTTATATTTAGAAATTTCTTTTGACTTAGGACTATTATATATAAATAATTGTCTAGGCTATGAAGGAAAAGAAAGGGAAAATATTATTATTATTTTAATATTTAACACTTTGAAATTAATTAAAATTTTGGTTATCAAATATTCTGTCAATGAAAGTATGTAATATAACAAATTTAAAAAGGAAAAATCGGTAATATTACGTTGGAAACATTAAACTGCTCCTTTTATATTTAGGAGTCTTTTTCACATTAAATTTTAATCAATTAATTATTTAACTTCTAGCTATTCAACTCCAAATTATTACTTTGTGTATTCATAAACTATTAACATATATATATTATAAGTAATTGAATTGATCTTATCATCCTTGACCATATATAATAGATTAAACTATTGTATCAAATTAATAATATTTATTTACATAAATATTGTATTTATTTTGTCAAGAAGTGTTTATATATAATTTTTAAATTGACATGGCACATACGTGCAAAGCACCTACACTGAACTAGTTAATATAAATCTTGTTACTATGACTAATTAGTTTCTTTTATAAAAAGTTTTGCGTAAGCCATTATGGTTCATTCGTATGATAAACGTGTTCAAATAAACTACTGGTTGATCGATCGATGGGTCATTAAGTAAGACCAAGCTATACATCAAATCATGTTTGTGAGTTTTGATTGGATGACAAAAGTGTCCTTGTCATCATTTATCCTTTTCTTTCCTAAAAATAGTAAGTAAAATGGAGTATATGATTTTTGTGTAGCTTCTAATTGTCTTACGTTGGATAGATGGAATTGGCAATGTAGACAAATTATGGACAGAAATATATTCTTTGGAAGGAGTCGTAAGCGTTATCAATGGATGGTTTTATTTAAATTTGTTTGGTGCAGGTGCTTTCCACGTACGTATGTCAAAATTTTTTTTAAAATATATATATATATATAGTACTAATTATTAAAATAAATAAAATATTTATATAAATAAAATTAAATAAGTGTTAAAATTTAGTTAGTTTCAAAGTCTTAAATATTAGAAAATTAATAATATTTTTCTCTTTTTCTTCATAGCCTAGACAGTTATTTATATAGAACTAGTTTAGTTTACGTGTGTTGCATGTGTGTGTCACGTCAATATTATTAAATTGAATATTATAAATATTTGAAAATCTTTAATTAATTATTCATTAGATACTCAGAATTCGCATTGAAATCCAACTAATTTCAAATTCAGACTTAACAGACCTCATTCGCGAATACAACTGGAATACTACTCTCTACCAAGATTTATTTTCATACCTAGTCTATACAATTCTAAGTAAGTGGAACAATATTGGATGCCCCTAAAAATGTATTTAATTTAAATATAAAGTAAAAGATATGTTTTATGAAAATGTATAGTTCTATTTGTTTTATTCGGGATCAAAATGATCATATTTATATTTCATTAAATATTTTTTGACGAGAGAAAGTCTTAGAACTCTTACCATATAATTTTCTCTTATAATATATTTTGGGATTCCTTAATTTTTATTTTTTTTCTATTACCATATATTTTAGGATTCTTTGATTATTAATTCTCCAAATACCTCTTACCATAAATAATTTTATCTTACCATGTATTTTATGACTCCTTAATTTTTAAAATATATTTTTCTCTTTCTATGTAAAAAAAAAATACTATTTGCTCCTTCAATAGATAATAATTAATATGTGTTTTTAGTATTATTGTCTAATTGAAATTCGTATTGGATGGTAGAACTTTATATTTCGTTTGTTAATTTGTTTCAATCCTAAATATTAGGTACATTGTTAGTAGAAAATTTTGAATTTTTTTAATATTTTTTTGGAGTTTTTGTTTTTTTGAACAGTTAGACCTTTTTTTTATAGCTTATTTGTTTTTACTTTGGGATGTTTCAATTATTTTTTTAAAAAAAATGATTATTATTTTGAATTTTTTTGCCTTTTTTATGGGTTTTAAACTTTTTTTTTAGTTTTTTATGTTTATTTTTTCTTTTAAACTTTTTTTTATTATAATTTGAAATATTTGTTTTTTTACTATTTTCTTTCTGGATCAAGTTTATTTTACTTTGGAAAGAATTCTTAGTATAGGAATTTAACCAAAATTAAAAAATCTTCTCCATTTAATTTCTATTATGTTTATTATATTTAATATTTATATTACTAGAATAATAATATAATAATTAAAAATAAAATACTGAAAAAATAATTTTATCTAAAGAGAAACTTTTTAACGAAGGGGAAAAAGTTCAAACAACGTTCATGCTTTGCATATATGTGCCACATCAATTTAAAAATTATACATAAATAATATTTATCATTAAATAAATACAATATTCATGTAAATAAAATTAAATGAATTAATTATATATAATCTTTGAATTTATAAATTAAAAAGAACAAAAAAGAAGAAAAGATGATGACAATAAATAAAATAATGCAACCTGAGTAAAAACTAAAATCAATCAAAATAAAAAGAGAAGTAGCAGTAGTTGTATGTTGTTGTTAAGTTTGGTCAAAATACTATACAAATAAAATTGTAGAAGTTTTTTTCCTATATAATGTAAAATTCTAATTGATTTAGAAACGTCAAATATTAATAAATTGTATCCAAATTATAGTTGAATTAAATTGTAGGAATTTCATCCTTCAAATAAATAATTATATAAAGTAATATTTAAATTAATTTAAGAGTGTAAAATATTAGGACTTCTTTTAAATAGAATTATAGATTTTCTTTTAATAAAAGATAAAATTAATTGATTTAGACGTATTCCAAAAAACACAAGTGCTAGTAGATAACTTTTCCGTTTTTTTAACATCCTTAGAAAAATATGAAATATTAAGACTTTTTTAAATAGAATTATAGATCTTTTTTATAAAAAAGGTATAATTAATTTATTTAGAAGTGTCCCACAAAAATTAAGAATGCAAGTGTTAGTAGAATTTTTTTTTTCCATTTTGGGGGATTTTTTATTTTTATTTTTTTGGACATTTTTTGTCCTATTTATTAATAGAAAATTTTTTCCTATTTTTTTCTACTTTTGTTACTTTTTTTTGCTTGTTTTTTGGCCCTTTTATTTTTGGACGTACTTTTTAATAAAACTTTTGCCTACTATTTTGGAAGTTTATTTTTATACATAAAATATTTTCTCTATTAATTATCTTACGTTTATTATAGTCAATATTTAATATAATTAAAATAATAATAATTAAAAAAATAGTGAAAATATGATTTTGTCTATCTTTGATTACCGATAGAAAATTCGGATTAACATTATTAATACGTCTATTTATGATGTAATAAACTTTGTCTTATTGCAAATTTTCGTCTCACTATAACATGATCATTAAAAAATGGAGCATTAACTGTTATTCCCTGTTAAAAAGATTAATCGTTAACGACTAAAATATAAATGTAATGTCAAAATATAACAAAAAATGAAAAAAAATATTACCTCTTTGCCAACAAATGTTAAAGTTTGTCTATTGGTGACCCTTTTACATTGTTTTATTGGTCTATTGTCAATAAATAAGACTGTTATTATCCAGTACGAATCATATCTTTTTAAAGTATTAATTGACACAACTTCATTGATGAAGTCATTCTCGAAATACATTGCAAGATTGTCTAAAATAAGTTGTTAATAATAATAATAATATATAAATTTATATTAAAAAATAGTAGATGGAGAAATATTACCTTAATTGAAATTGAAATATCACTTTTCTTGAATAGATGGAACTTGTGAATAGATGGAGATGTTAGTTACAAAATAAGAGAAATTTTTAAATAACAGAAATTCATTAGACTCAACTAACTATTTGAGGCCATAATATAATTTGAATAAAACAAATTATGCTGACATAACAATTAATATTATTTTCTTTAAATCAAAAAGTGAAAAAAGAAAGGGAAAAGAACATGAAACAGAGATAGTGAGTGGGTAATATAAGTAAACCTGAGAATTAAATTAAATTTCGGAAGAAAACATAAAATAAGAAGATGCAAGCCGAATCGTTGATTATTGAATGATTGATGAATCAAAAGTTGAAATTGGAGTACTTTTATATAAGTAGAGAAGTCATAAATCAAAAAGAAAAGAAAATAATATTTTATTATACTTAGGACAAAACCTTTTATCATAAATTAAAATTCATGACGAAATTAGAAGAACTTTTATTGAAATATGATAAACTTTTTAATATATATTTTCTTTTTTCTTTAAAATAAGAATATTTTCCCTTTTTCCTTAAAATAAGGATTTTTTTTCTACCAAAGCCATACGACTTTCATGTTGAAAGAAAAAACTTTTTGGTAATTTTTCATTAATTACTTTTCCCCTTTTTCCTTAAATAAAAAACTTTTTGATAATTATTATTTGAAAGTTTTTTTTATCTATTTTAATTGAAAAAGATTCTTTGGGTAGGGATTTTAAAAAAATTCTATTTAATTTTTATTATATTTAAAATTATTAAAACAGTTTTAAAAATATGGTGAAAAGACAATTTTGTCTAAAGAGGAGTCTCTTAATGAAGGGCAAAACGTTCAAATAACATTATTAAGGACCTTCACACTTTTAATATAGTATATATATATATAGATAGATAGATAGATAATCCTAAGTCAAGAGTGAATTATGAATATTAAAAAAAATTCTAATTCAAAAGTGAATCTTGAAACTAAATGTGTAAATAATAAAATAATAAATTAAGAAAATTAATGAAAAGACGATTTTGTCTAAAATAATATCTTTTGAGCAAAAATTTCAAATAACATTTCTAATATTATTGTGTGCGTAAGATATAAGGTTTTAATTTACTGCATTTTATTTTTTTACAGTATATAGGTATGTACGATGATGTTACGAACTTAATGTAAAAAATTTCAAGTATAAGTGAGATAGAGTACAATTAAGATGGGATTTTATACAAACTCTTTTTTTTTTTTTTGGGCGCTCATCATCACCATTAATCTGTATGAATAAAGCTCAAAACTTGTGTAATTGGACCCAAAGTAATACAGTACTATACTACAATATTGGGCTGAGTTGCTGTTCAGAATCAACTACAAAATCGAAGCCCAACCCTCTTGACAATTTTCTTTTCTCTTGTTGTAGATATATATAAGACCTAATAGGTAGCCTTGAGAGTGTATATTGTGTATCATAATTTATATTTAGTATATAGCTAATGTATAAATAATATATATTGTATAGTAATTTATATTTTTTATAATTTTTGACAAACTATATTATATAGTCATGTATAGTTTCGCAAATTTAGGGCTATCTTTTATGTAAACAAAACATGGACTATATTTGTTGTAAATTAATTAATTAATATGTATATATATATATGAAATTTCCCTCTTTTATTAAGTATAAAGTGAACTTGAGAGTCTCTTTTCTGTTTGTTTTAATTTAATTAATGGGTAAGGGGTTAATTTTCGAGCAAGTTAGGGTTAAGGATTGAGTTTAGTTAAGTTTGAGGCGAATCGACTTTGATTTATAATTAATAATAAATAATTAATATGTAGCCAATAGATGGCCACGACATATTTAAATTATTTGATTAATATTTTATTTTAAGAAAAAGGACAATATTGGATCCTAAAAGTGAATGACAAGGTGTTTTAAGCCCAATAGATGATGTGAGGAGATTTCTATATCATTTTTAATAATTCTGAGGGTATTTTAATCGCTTTCCATTGATAGAATATACTCTTGCCTTGAAGTAAAATTATTCTCTTCTAACCATTTGCATTTAACAAGGTAGAAATGAAATATGAAATGATCAATTCCAAGAATTAAAACCATGATACGTATATCATATAGAAAGAAAAGAAGAGACTATAAGCCATAGTCCAAGCTCATCTTCATTAGGTTAGGTTGATATACCGCGGTCACCCTCTCGTGACACAAATCTAGCTAGCTAACTGTTTCAAAGAGGCCTGGTGTGGTGACCTCTAGCTCTGCCACAAAGAAGAGCATTCTTTGGTATTGGAAGTTCATCTCTCCAAGAATTGGCTGGGGAGTAAACTCTTAAGTAGAGTTGCTGACCCAAGTACCTTCTTGACCAATTCTCCGATCTTATGTTCCACATTCCTACATTGTCCAACGCCATGTATATTGCAGTCCACGACCTGGGGTACACCTGAATTACATCAAACAAATACATTAGTTTTAAGGATGTTTTAGCATTGAACAAAGTTCAGATTATGTGTTTTGACAAACCTGAACGGTGCAACGTGCAACCGTGTCCCTTAGGTTGTAGTGTGATCTACTTGATGGAGTCCATTGTCCACCATCCATACTGTTTGTCCATTTACAAAGATAAAATTAAGCATCAAGAGGACGACATGTAAAGAAATAGCGATTTTGATCAAGATAAGTATGATGATTTACCCGACAACAAAGAAAGAATAGCCATCTATGTGCCATGATTGGACACTGTTCTCCCAGTTTTGGAAAATGATCTCAACGTAAGATCTGAAGTTAGCTGCCATGACAGGGGTTCCAATATAGGCATTTCCGTTGTAGGGCTGGTCAGAGATGCTGCCAAGGTTGAACACTCCTCCAATGTTGAAGTGATCAGCCAGCTTTAGTGGGGTATCCGGATCTGTGTACGAGACACTGTTGACAGCATATCTTTGTTTGCCATTTATATATGGTGCAGAGTTGGCAAGCATGATTGTGCGCGAAGGCTTGATCAGTCCATAATGATAAGAACCTTGAGGATTAGGCCTTGGTCCACTTGCACTTAGATTCCAACTGATTTTACAATTAACAAATGGAAAATTTTCAGTTTCATAATGAAAGTGATACTAAGGTTAACTAACCATCTAAAGTAATGACATGTCTTTTCTTTTGTGTGATAAGTATAGAGAATTAGACAAAAGACAGTGTATTATTACCGAATAGATCTGGCCTGGTAAAGAGACCAATTAATTTGAGTAGTAGGCCCTCCAGGGAGAGGTCCAGAGACTTTTGTCCATGAGTTGCTGTAGTGAAGAACAGCAGTGGTGGTTAGGACTCGTCTGGTGAATCGTGAAGAGACCACTACATAGTAATCCTTTGGAGGCTGATTAGCAGTGACTAAAACTGAATAAGACTGTCCTAGATGGATGTCAAGTGAAGTGTAGGTTGTTTGAAGTGTATGTGATCCCTCAACTTCAACCAGTTTCATTGTGTGCCCTTGAATTCTGAAATTAATAGATGTTGCAGTCCCCACATTAGATATCCTGAACCTATACGTCTTACCTGCACATTGAGTTGGAAATGTTAAGAAGACAAAAGGTACAGTAAAGAAAACAAGTTTTTTAATCAGAAAAGTTAGCAATTTACCTTGATCAACAGTAAATGTGTATCCGTTCCATCCACGACCATTGATAATAAGACCATCAGGTAAAGGAAGATTATGACCACTATCTAGGATGTACTTCAGTTGCTGCAAGAATCAAATATTCACTTAAACATTGAAAAGATAACAACAGATATGATAACTAAGCCAAACAGATGGACTCACCCTGTGACTTCTCTTGTACAAGTCTCCAGCTAGTACGGTGAAATCATGAGCAGGTGGAGAAAAAGGTACTGGAATTCGAGGACGGCTATAGATTCTGATGGCACCATATCCCCCTGCTGCCTTTTGCATTCCAAGTGATGGGAAGTAGAAGTAACTACCTATCTGATCTTTTGCTTGGAGGGTGTAAGTGAAGTTTTTCCCAGGTGGAATTGGACATGTTGTGCCATAAACACCATCTTGCCATGAATTCCTCCTTTGTTGTATACCATTCCTGAAACAATTCTCAACAAATTTTTTAAGTGTCAGAAAGCAACAAAAAATTAACAATTGAATATTTCTTGAGTTGGTCCATACTCTATACCAATAAGCTCATAAAATTGTTGCTAGCTACTCTATAGAGAAGATAGAATAAAAGGTTGCTATGTCATTAAAGGTTTCTATTAACATAGACCATTCTAATTTATCATACCAATTCAATCTATGGACCACTTCAAGATTAACCTATGCAAGAAGAAATATTGAGTAAAGGAGCGGAGATGAATTTTATCAGTTTATATTTTATATTTTTGTTAGTATTTCTTTTTTCAGGTCTACAACATATTTTTGAGGGATCCCATTGGTATTCATCTTGATTGGTCATTTAGTTCAGTAGCCTTCACAATGCTAATAATATAATTTCCCTTTTTGCCAACAAGGTCGTGGTGGAGTGGTAAGTACGCCTTCATCCATAACCAGAGTCCCCTTGGTTACAGAGTCGCCTTTGTTAGGGAGTGATTTACTCCCGAATGTAAGACTTACGCGAATTCAAATTTAATCGAGCTCCAATATGAATACCGAACATCGGGTAGAATAATTTCCCTTTGGCCCATACAGAATGACATGCCACTTTCTCTCTGTTATCAAGGGGTGTGGCTCATTGTATTCCACATATAAAATTGGAATAAAATTTAGTAATAGTTCATGTCAGAAATCTATAGATCTAGCACGTGGGTAGTGTGTTTCTATGTTGTACCAAAGATTTGTAACCCCAGGCCATATTAATTCCATGTCTCTCAATAAGACATTTAAGTTCCAAGAGAAGACATGAAAGCCATGTTTGAGAACTCAAAATAAAAGGAGATAAAAAGGACTAGGACCTACTCACATGGACCAGATCAGCATCATAATGATTTAAACAAGTCCAATTCTTACAGCTCATACCTCCCTTGTGTAAACTAGACAAAAAAGCACATTACTCCTCACCAATCTTTCTTTTTAATCATAATTAATCCAGATCTTACCACTGCCGTATAACTCGCTTAAGGCAAAAAAAAAAAAAAGGTTTCTATTAAAAACCTGTTTATTCCAACTACTCGAATTTGAGACCGGGCAAATATCTCATTCTTCCCTACCCATCTTTTTCATTCTCAAGACAACATTTGACTTTTTGCTAAAAAGATGTGCACTTTTCTATAGTTACTAATACTGTCATATTAGGAACAACAGACAACAAAATTGTTAATAAGCAAAAGAAGAAATGAGGACCAAAAACAAACATATTAATGAAGCCGAGGGAAAAAATATTGAATAGATCTGCATTAAAAAGAAGTTTCTTGTATCTAAAAATGCCAATCACACTGCTTAACAGCCAAAAGATTGTACTTTTTTAAATCTAAATGACATTAACAGTGGATTATGAAAGAAAAAGATTACATTTTTATAACAATCTTACCAAGAAATGAGAAAAGGCTCATTCAAGTAGTTATAAACACTGATAATCAAATTGTCATTAGTTACACAGTCAATCTGTGGCCCTGGAAACTGCCCATTAATCAAGATTCCCTGCCACCATTGTCAAAAAAAACAGCCTTAGCGAAAATCCAAGAAACATAAATACTGAAGAATTATATACCTGTTGTTTGATACCCAGAGGATAAATATTTCCATAAGTGATTTTCCAAGTGTAGTACCGATAGGGGTTGTCAGCATATACACTTTGTAAAATACTAACACACACAACAAGCAGAATAGTGAGAATGACAGAATAATGAACATTGCTCTTCTCCCTCATTGTGTTGGATTTTTTTTTCCTGAAAAGAAAATGAACTTTTTCTTCTTTCCCTTCTTCTCCAAAATGGAAAAAAATTGGGAGGGAAAGGAGAAAGAGAAAAGGAGAGAAGTAAGAAAGGCTTGTGAGCTGTTTGTCAGTGAGAGTGGACAAGATTATATTGTGAAGTGACAAGGACTAGCCCCTCTGACCCTCTTTCACATGCTACTGGAATTCTTGATTATTTGAAAAATATTAAAACTTAAACCATGAATAATCCACATTTACAAATTAACTCAAATCAGTTGTGGAGTCATAAAAGTTTTTTTTTTAAAATTCTTAATAGGAGATCTTTCTAGTATGAAATCGTTTTGTTACGGAATGCGTTATTTTCAAACGTGGGACTGTGGGACTGTGAGACTTTTTAATGTGAATTCAAATTTAATTGAGTATGTTTAAATTCTCATAGATACAAAATTACTTTGTTAGAGAGCATTTTGCCCCGAGATATTTCATGTTAACTTCATTTTTAGTCAAGGTCAATGCATGAGTAAACCCCAAAAAATTAATTGAATGGTCCTTACAAGTATAGAGTCGCATTTATTTGGAAGCATTGCCCTTAGTATATTTCCCGACTTAAATTCAAATTTAATCAAATTTCAATACAAATATTGAACATCAAGTGAAAAATTCAAAAAAAAAAAATGTTCTTCACTCCTCTAACATCTTACCAAGCATATTTGACTTTCAATAATATACATTTGAGCATTTTATATTGAAAATGTTCATAAATTTATCATAGTTATCAAATAATGTAAATTATATAAAACTTACTCAAATAATGGCTTTTAGTTGAATATCACTGAGATTAGAATAATTTTTTCCTAATATAGTGTGGTCATCTCAAGATAGATTGACATTTTAATTATTTTTTTATTCTTTTGGAACGTCTTCTCAAGAGAATCTTTAATTTTGATTTTGAAATATTTAAAGCAAACAACAAACAGAACAAAAGAAAAACTAGTAGTAGTAATAAATGTATGAAGTAAATAACCAATTTATATTGCCAAAAGAAAAAAAAACAATTTAAAGAAATGTTTAAATTGATAATCACCATTTACGGAAAAGAAATGTTTGCTAAAAGTGGTTCAACTTTCATGTATTGTAATTCTCCTTCTACTTTTACCTGCTTATTCTATAAAAAGTAAATGTTTATTCTTGTAGTCTAATTTAAAAAATTAAGAGATAATTTATTATTTCATTGTTATCGATCCTTACTACTAACTATAGTCAATTTATTAGTACATTTTCAAAGCATTGAATTTATTATATTCGAAGAGTAATATGATAAAAAATTTATTCTTTTTATTACTCTTTAGGAAGTGTTAAAACAATTCTGAAATAATAAAAATGAATGAAGAGAGTACCAAAATCTGTGAGAATCGTAATAAAAATCAAACCAACTGTAAAAGATATTTTAAGAAAATCTTTCAAGGTTAATACTACTTGTTTGCCTCTTCGAATAGTAAAGGTACTCCTAAAACTAAATAACTAGAATTTATAACACTCATTTTAAAATCCATAACAAACACTAATCAGATTCCGAGGTGAATGTAGCATGAAACTCATAAATTTACTTGAATCCAATAAAAAAATGGATCTACCTATCTAAGAAGAGGGTGGGGGTATTCACTTAAACCCTTTTATTAAAAACGATATTTTTTATATATAAAGTATTTTTTACAAATTTTGAATCCTCTAATTACACAAAACTAAAGATTGACTTATATAATGGTTTTGGAGCTAAAAATTTACTGTGATATTTTTAGTTTAAATTTTAATAGTAGATAATTATTATTGGACGGAGAAAGTATGTATTCAAAAGTGAAGATAGAAAATTTAGCAACCTTAGGTAAAAATGCAAACTAGTTATATAGTTGATGTTCTTAAATGCTATACTTAATGAATTAATTTAGTAAGCGAATATACTAAAGCAAAGAACATGGAGTTTGCATTAAAAATTATTTCCTGGATCGACGAGATGTAAATTAAAGATTATAAAATTGTTATATTTGGCATCACAAAACCCCAAGTTTGATCAAGCATCAAATGTAACCCACTTGCATGCTCAATTGTTAATTTCAAAATTAAAATCGATCATGTTCTTGTGGGCTTCCTACTACTTCTCTTACGTTCATTTTTTTTTTTGCTGTTCTAAATTCCTATAATTATTTGATGTTAACAACTACAATTGGTTGGAACATGTTGCCAATCATTTAACGAGATCTAATGCTTCGTTTTCGATTTCTTTAAGTGCATAAATCTTGGACAATTTAATAAACAAAAAATTATATCTGTGCACAATATAAAGTTTAGTTGGTCAACTTTCGATAAATTACTTTTAGTAAAAATAAATAAAAATCTTAATTTTTTAATTTTTGGCTTTAAAATGAGTGTGATTTTCTTTTTGACCCTCAGCAGTCCCTACCTAACTATCTAAACTAAAAAAAAAAAAGTAATACCACTTTCGTTTCTTATATGAATGAACCCCTTTCAATCTATTTTATCATTCAACTACTTAAAAGTATCCAGTTTTAAAGGATAATATGAGTTGACTCATTATGCATCGTTGATGTACAAGATCTTTCACACCATAGGTAACTTTAAAGATAATAATCATAATTTTTTCAAGTAATATTTATACCTTTTGAAAAAAATATAATTTAGAAAAATATTAAAGGTAATTTGAATCCTAATTATATTATAATCCAAATTCCTTCCTAATTTTTAGATTTTTTTCCTTTATTAATTTGAATTCAAATTATACTCTCTTTTCTCGTAGGTATTATATGGAACTGGTAAAATGACGATGTTGCAATTTTTGTCTTTTTTTTTATTTTTATTTCTTTCAATTTTCTTAAATTAGTCTGTTCATCTTTTATTTTATTTCAAAAAGAAAAACTTAATTTATGACTTCATATTAATAATAATAATAATAATAATAATAATAATAATAATAATAATAATAAAATATGTAATCAAAAAGAAGATTTGAAAAAGATGGAAGTTGAA
>DF358329.1:72985-91218 GCA_000787875.1 Solanum virginianum
CTAATAATAATAAAATATGTAATCAAAAAGAAGTTTTGAAAAAGATGGAAGTTGTAGGGAGTTGTTTAAGAGATTTTTCGTCTACTATGAAAAATACGACAATAGAAAAATAAAATGAATACTTCAAAAAATACTTAATTTTGTGAAAAAAAAAACACCAATAAATCCTAGAATCAATAAACAAAATTAAAAAAATATATATAAAATGTTAGCTTTGATTGTAGATATAAAAATATTATGTATTGAAAAAAGAATGCACAAAAGACTAATTATACTTGTAGAATAATTAAGAAAAAAGATAGTTAGATTGTAGAAAAAAGACTATTGAAAAAGATGCACGAAATAATAATTGTGTTTTATTTTTTAAAATATAAATAAATAAATATTTTAAAGAAATATTTCTTGATAACCTGCAATAGCAGATCAATATTACTGATGGTTGATAACCGTGCACCAAAATTAAACTCATTCTAAAATAGATTATGCGTGGCTCTGTTGCTAGTGCAACTGAAATTAGGATAGGATAAACTTGAAAATCGAAGAATTTATATATAAATAAACTATGGGTGAATAATGTTTACAAATCGTAGTTATTCTTGTGAGCCAAAAGGATGATGATAGGGTCAAACTCTGGGGTGTCTTGTAGTTAAGTCCAGCTGTTACAAATTACAAACCAAAACGGTGACGAACGAAGAAATTGCAGACAACAGGTATGACGTTGTCTTTTTGGTACAAATCAGTAAAGTTTTATCCATCAGAATCTAGAAAGTCACAAGAAAGAAGTCAGACCAAATTGTATTTTACCTTAAAACTCACAGGGCAGAGGGTGATCAGGCGTCAATCACTGATTCTGCTTAGAATTTAAATTTGAATATGTCCAATATACTTTATATTTGTAATTAAGTTATATACACATTACTTTACTGTATAGTGAGAAACCAATTGTTATTTACTTGTATTATGCAACTTTCTAAGTGTGACCTACTTTTTTTTAGTTAATATTAAAAAAGAATGATATTTTTTTATTTGACAAATATTGAATGACACGATCAATATTTTACTCATGTTGAGCCTCATTTATTTGGCAAAATGTCTATAAATGCATACTCTTTTTAAGAATAGTTTTAGAACATTATTATAAAAAAAATTCATATTTCTCAATAAAATTACATCAATAGAAATAGTAATATTCAAATCCATGTATGTGGAGCTAATGCCCGACAAAGATGGAATTTTCAAAATTTGAATGATGAAACAAAAGAAAAGAAAATGAAAACTTAAAGATTAATAAATATAAGGTCAAATTGGTAATGCATTTGCTGTTCACTTTATGTGAACCTCCATTCTTCAAAAAAAAAAAAAATCACTAGGCATGCATAAGAGGCCGTTTCAGAATTACAACATCAATATGTCTTAGTGGCAACAATCAATGATATGTCCCTCGAAGGAACTTCTTTGTCAATCACGCATACTTCTCTTCCCCTCATAGAATTTTATAGATAACTCGGTGCACAAAACATTATGTGTTCATACAGGATGTAAGGATAGTGCCATGCGCAAAGGTGTGATATGAAATAGTTTATCCTAACACAAATATTAGTAATTGATTCCATCCTCGGAACTCATAACCTATAAGTTACACAAACAATTTTATTGTTGTTTTAAGACTCTTCTTTTGTAAAGTTTCTTTCCAAGGCTAGAAGCTATATGATTTTATATAATGTGTCTCAGGTGTAATTTGAGGATTCTATTGCTGTGCAATCTATGAGCTTCTACCTGTATGCCCTGCCATTGATCTTTCTCAAACAAAAATGGCATTCAAGATACGACGAGAAAAGTCAAAGAATGCAAAACTTTGAAAGCAAATTAAGTATAGCAATCAAAATGACAGCAACAAACTGGAGCAGGTTTCTTTATGTGGCAATAACGGGTGAGAATATGTTGGATTCTTCAAAAGTAGTATATTTTTGGAGAACCCGACACGGGTGCAGCATCAAAAGTGAAGCCTCCGCGCAACTTAGTCAATGCCAGAGAATCTGCTTCTTCACATAGGTAAACTGCTGATAGTACCTGAATCTGGGGATTGACACATTTGCTCACTGGAGTAAAGTTTTGTGTACTTGAATACAACAAAAAATATGCCAAAAGCGTACTACACAAATTTATAAATAGATGCAAAAGAACAAAAATGATCTTTAAGAGGTTCCTTGAGATAGATGTGATCTCTTAACGCCATTCTACCTCCTAATTTGTTTACTTGGCCACATGATCAAATTAAGGCCTGATGATTTTATCTTATCATCCTATTATCCTACTCAAGCTGAGATTATGGGATAGGTTTGAGTCGTGGAATCAGCCCCTAACGTAAGGAGGCTACATTGAGATGTGGCTTTTTCCTGAACCATGACAGCTGTAATCTTCACATTGAAGCTAATCAGCTCAGGAAATCTTTCATTCAATGCTGGAATTCTCAATTTACTTCTTACATCAAAGATTAAACCACATAGATATTTATAACTATATATATGTTTCCATCTAACATGTATTTAAATTCAATACAACAAAAATAAAAGGTGTATAAATGCAAGACCTGAATCCTGTTCCAACTGTCTGCGATGTTTGCTTCAATGTGTTGGAAATTAAATGGCATTCAAATTTCTACCGGATACAGCAAAATTAACATTTACACTTTGCTAATTTCCTTAGCCACTTCGTAGCAATTATGAATTTATTTATTTTATTCGAATGATATAACAGGATTAAAATATGTGTTCATGCATATTAAATACTAATATTGATACATTCAATTTTTCGTTTTCACTATACTAATTAAATAGGAAATTCATTAAAAAAAAAATTAGTATTCCCAATCAAAAATGCACATGTCCAGAAGATGCATGTTGCAGAGATGAGGATGTTGAGATGGATGTGTGGTCACTCCAGGAGCGACAAGGTTAGGAATGAGACCATTAGGGAGAAGCTACATGTGGCTTCGGTGGTTGATAAGATGAGTAAGGCGAGACTGCGATGGTTTAGACATGTGCAGAGAAGGAATACCCCTGTTAGACGGTGCGAGAGGTTGGCTTTAGGAGCTACTCAGAGGGGTAGAGGTAGACCGAAATTACCTAGTCAGGGGGCCTAATAGGGTTGAGTAGTAGTGTTTTTTCTAGCACGTGTTGTCATTATTTTGTTGTTTATGTATTAATTGTATCATATTTTTCGTATTGTCATGTACTTTCTTTTACTTTTGGTCATATCTAGTCCTTTCTGCGTATGGGTTTTGAGATGAGGGTTCCCAGGAAACAACCTCTCTACTTAGGTAGTGGTAAGGTCTGCGTATATTCTACCCTCCCCAGACCCCAACTTGTGGGATTTCACTGGGTATGTTGTTGTTGTTGTAGTATTCCCAATACAGAAATAATCAACCCTCAATTTTAAAAAGATATGAAAATTAGAAACTAAAATTGGTATGTAAATAATGAGAAAAAAAATAACAAATAAGAAAAACAAAAAAATTTGAATATCTTTATAACTGGATTAGGTTTTTTCGACTTTGATGATTCGCCCTTTGAAATACTTCTCAATTTTTTTGCTGGGGGTTGTTCAACAAAATCGGAATCTGAATCTAATTCCTCATATGGCTCGTATCGATCATCTGATGATGATGTCATCTTGCCCCTACCCTTTTTCAAGCTTTGCTTCGCCAGCACAACTTTCTCTTGCTTTTTCTTGAGCGTAATCACTTTTTGTTTTCGTTTTCGATCTCTAGTTGGTGAGATTGGGTTATTGTCAGATCTTTCTTGATTTTTCTTTATTGTATTTCATTTCTCTTTTTCCATTGGCTTGTTCTTTGGCGAGGTTTGATTCAGAATCTAGAAACTTGGTGGTTCAATCTCTATTGTATCTACCGCCAATCTACATCTCTTCCTGGGTGTGGCTAAGGTATTACTTTTTTTTTTTTTTTGCATCTCGTTTGATTTTAGTATGGGCAAAAAGATGAGGATTTGTTTTCTTATCCTTGATAATGGCGGACTGAATAAAATAACAAAGTGGAAGATGAAGAGATTCACTTCAAGTGTAAAACTTGCATGGAAAAGAAGATAACCATGATGAAAAGAAAAATACGGCTGATTGACTATTGGAAGGAAAAGTATCTTCCAAATAAAAAAAAAATCTCCTTAATTGTAGTGTTAAAATTATTATGGAAATTAGTTTTTTTGTATAATTAAATGAGTATATATCTCATTTTATATATTTTCAATTGTATATAAATAATAAATAATATTTAAAATAAAGATAAATGTTTTAATTAAATACTGATATGCTATAACTTGAAATTGAAATGTTAAAGGTCATAATTCTAAAATGGTATATTTAAAATATGTAATAATTACCTTTAAATTGATGTGTGGAGAATTTTTCACTTTTTTTTATTTGCAGAATATAATTTTGTAAGTAACCAGAGTTGGTGGGCTTGTTTTTGTAAAGCCCATATATAATAGGGGGCTTTTCTTTTCCTACTATACATATTACATGCACACTAACTTCAACATATTTTAACCATTTATCAAAGTTAATATGTAGAATAGTATGAATCCGTAGGTCAATTGTATATCACCTCCCTTTTTTAATTCATTGTTATATCGAAAGATAACAATAACCATGGTAAAATTATGACGAGTAAGTATGATTTTTTTTTTATGTATTCTTATTTTTAGTGACAATATGAAGGGTACTACCAAAAGCATCCCACCAGACCTACACTCCATAAATTCTAGTAGGTTTGACAATTAGATAAATAAGAAACAATATTTAATGAACTACCAATACACAATAAATCCAAAACTCTAGTCTATAAGTTTTAATTGAGAGTGACCCCCTAAAATATAATTATGAAGCAGCCTCACTACCAATATGTGGGCTCTTCCATTATTTCCACCATCACTAATTCAACCTATGAATTAAAAAAATGAAACTCACCAAATTATACTGATTGTATATATTATATTTAATATACAAAACTTATACATTTGCGGCTAGATTATTCAAAGACATTGGACCGTAATTATTCCTCCAGATGATTGATTCATGGAAAAACTTCCCCACAGAAAAGAAAACATAAACAAATAAAAGAGCAACTAGTGGTCCTACAGAACTAAAGTAAGTGCTTTATACCTAAAAACAATTCTACTTTTAAGCCTAAAGAAGATCTGTTTTCTGTTTTGGCTTCCATTCTTAATCTTTTTTTGTAATATTTCTTGGTCTTTTTTTGATAGTTTTATAGATATTTAATTGATTTTGATGTATTAACCTTAATTATTCAAGTTTGGGATTCTAAGGAGACAGAGGTTCCAAGAATCTTATTAGATACAGCTTTTCTTTACAAAAAGGTCCATCAAAGAATCTTACGTGTGATCCTCCCAAAAAAATATTCATCCACAGAATAAGCAAAATGAACTAGTCCTACTTTTTTATTAAAGAAATAAAAAGATTTCTGGTAAAAAACTAACATAATTGCACCTGAATCAATGAATAATATAACAAACACAAGGCAACACCATATAAAACATGCACATTCTTGCCAAATATACTTGTCTGTGCTCCAGGAAATCTTATTGTGTTAGCTCCACTTGCTTCTGTCGCGTTCGCTACCTCGTTTGTTTTATTGCTTACCTTCTTACTGCATTTTTTAGTAGTTATAACCCAAATAGTTTTGATTTTACAGCTAATAGCATAGGGAATTGAGAAAGACAAGGACAAATGGTATGGGGAAAAAAAGGACAAATTTATGCTCACCTTCCTGGAAATATACAGCTCCCGTGACCTGCATATGTTCCCCACAGACACAAGTTTAGAGCTTCTCATAAATAATCTACAATAGACTGAGCCCTACACTAACTAGAAAAACATATATATTAACAACATGATGTAAGTACTCTATTCTGGTTAAGTCAAACTCTACAAAACACATGATTATCTTTTATGACAACGAGAACCCGCAACCGCTACTCTTTGGGTGCGCACAACGTAAGAGGTTTCGAACTTGAGACCTCCAACATGGAAGTCCAAAGTGCAAACCACTGGGCCACTCCGAAGGATTCAAAACATGTCATCTCCCACACAACACATGTACCATAAGTTGTTTGTCTTTGCGGAGATATGAACTCTGGTCTCTTACGAAGTGGGCACTAAAGTTCCATTGTGGGTCTAGAAACCACAATTATTTTGCAGAATGCGACAATTGTGATTACAGTTGTCAATGTATCAACTTAAAAAGGCCATCAAACATTCCGTGTTTGATGGTTCATAAATTATTATTCTTTTCAAATGGGATGGTTCAAAGATATTACACACTAAAATTTTGAATATGACATAGTATGGAACAAAATTTGAAATGGACCATATCAGCTCTCATTTGACAAACTAAGTTTAGCTCATAAATTCACTACTAGAACTTCAAGACTTCATTTTGATGAATTGAACTAATCTTTTCATGAAATAGAAACTAAGATTATGATAGACTTACTTGGATCAGTTGTGGTGATCATCGCCACTCCCTTGAAGTCACAAGATCCAGCGGATGCCCCTTCCTTCTGATAGTAGCTATCAAATGCGTATGAAGCATGGTTCTTAACATCATTAGGCTGATAACAAGCCTCTCCTGGCTGAATTTCGGAGCAATTTGCCCTCCCTGGTCCACAAGCCCAATCCAAAGCAGCCTGCATTGTCCTCTTATCAACTCCATCCATTGCTATGCAATAAGTTTGGTTAGTGGTGTCATTAGCCAAGAATGTACCACTTCCAGACACATGAAGCAAGTAAACAGGGGTTGTATTCCCATGGAATAGCCCCCAGTTCGCCTCCGACAATGGGGGTGATCTCAAATCCTCATTGAATAACTCGTATATGTAAACGCTGCTCGTAATTTCCGGATGCAATGGTGTACCACTACGATCAATTATATGCTTAATTAAATTAGAGTTATAAGTATCAGCATTGTCAATTGTAGCATAAGGCTCTTTAGAATCCCCCTTTGAAGGCCATCCTGACTCAGTTACAAGAATTACCACATCTGTAGTATTGAGATTTGTCATGGAAAAATAGACTGAATCAATCATTGCATCAAGCACATTGGTGTAATGAAGCAAAGTATTAGGATCCACCATCTCTTTAGAAGGTGTCAAGGGCTTGAAAAGAGAGTTGTCTATTGGAACAATCCCTTTATTCTGCATAAACACATAGTAAGGGTACAAATTCATCATCAGAGGTGATTGTGTCCTTGACAAAAACTGCAATAATTGAGTAAGGACAGAGCTCATGGACTGATTGAAAAAAGCTTGGGAAGGTGGAAAAGGGTCGAGAATAATGGAAGCAGCATTTGGGGTTGAAATCTTGATTTGGGTATGCAAATCTGCAGCCACTAAAGCACTATAAAGTGACTCAATTGCTAGCATAAGCAAAGGAGCTAAACTTGGCCCAGTGGTCAAGACTTCATCCCCAACTGCAATTGCTGTGATAAGAGTTTCAGGGTAATAAGCTGCCACGTTGCGCCCAATCCAGGTAGCAGCAGTAGTATTAGAGGAACCAATTGCAAGAATTTGGTTGTTAGGCACACTAATAATCACTCTGATTTTGGTCTTGGCTAGTGCTTTGAGTATATCAGGATCAGCATCATAAAGCCTTATGTGTGTTATCTTCTGTAATTGCAGAAAAGCAACCAAGTCTGCAGGTGAAAGCAAATTGGAAACATCTGTACCTATGTTCACTCCCACATAAGGCTCGTCTTTGTCTTGCTGCGCTTTTATCTCTGCAACACATTCAGCAACCATATTCAGAAGAAAGAACACACAAAACCAAGAAACCCCAGACAAAAAAAGACATGTTTATTTTTCCAAGATAGGTTCAAAGATGTTACCTGGTACAAACTTTGAACTTGATGTGGAGAAGCAGCAGCAACAAAAGAGAACAAAGAAGAAGAAAGGAGGGAACTTTTTAGTATTTGCCATTAAAGAGAAGCTTGAGGTTTTCTTGTATCATCTTCTGTTTCGGGGTCAGGAAGGGATTGCATTATCTTGGGAAATTTTTGTTGTTAGTAATAAGAGAGACAATTGACAAGAGGGGTTTTTGACTTGTTTAAGATCTAAATTTGGAGTAAGGCATACGAAAAAAGAAAGCATATTAATAATTCTTGGAAGTAAAATGGACTTTATGGTAGCTGTTGGTGCATTATTTTTTCTGCTATGCTAATATCAGTGTTGGATTTGATGTTCCTGTAGAGTAGAATGACAATAATGACCTTGTGAACCGACAAGTCTCTGCAATTTTTGAAGCACTTTCTGTGTTTCTATTATGGGTTTGGTACAAAGTGGAACAGTATTACTGGTCGTTTGGTTCAAATCTTAGGAAAAATAATTATTCAGCAAAATATTATAGACAAGGAAAGAATTATAAAAAAAAAGTTGTCACACAATTAAAGCTACGTTTAGTAGGTGGTATAATAATTTCTCGCATAACTAATGAAGCATTTAAGTTTGCAAAATTTAAAGATGTCAACTGCAGGGAGTAATGTAAAATTTATATGTGCAGTAGAGAAATTGGTATGTAAAGAAGAGAAACTAGTACACGCATAATATTGTGTATGAATATTCACCACGTAAAAGTTTGTAGTATATCATTTTTTTTTACTGATATAATAACTTATTGCTTATTGTATGAACATATTTTGATTAAATCCCTACATAATTTATAAATCAAACAACCCCATTTCTAATTTTGAGTGAAATAATTGAGAGTTTCTGTGAAGATAAAATGTTTGTAAATAAAGACAAGATTTTTACTTAATTCTAGGCTTCTTATGGGATGCTTCTACAAAATTCCAGGCTGGCTATCAGAGGCCTGACTTTACACTTGTGTAATGACTGAAGTGACCCCATCAAAGTTCCTTCAAGTAAAGGTGAAAAAAAGTAAAAAAGTTGAAAAATAAAAACATGTGGAGGGCTGAGACAAGAAAGAACCCTAAGACAAATACTCAACAGCTTTTCTATCAAAAGCCATTTGATCTTTCAGAAATAAAATACAGTACTAGTGACCTTTATTTACAGCACACTTGCGTTTTCAATTTTTTAAAGAGAAGAAAATTTATGTTTGTAAATAGTAAGTATTCTGCGCCTCCACGACAGCAACACTATCTTCATTCCTTTGGCATCAAATCCACTAGCTTTATTGTTTGTAATGTACTCTGCCAAAAAAATTAAGGTTATTAGTTACTGATTAAGACAATCTATCAAATTTTTAAGAAAATAAAGTTGATTAATCTTTATGCATGCTTGTTTCTAGAGCACCTAGATGCATGATGACCATCACTAGCTCCCACTGATTCTCCATAAAGAGAAAAATGTACTTTGAGAGGTAAAAATAAAGGAAAAGAAAGCAATGCAAAATAAGAAAAGAAAAATGCATGTTCCCAGAACATAGATAATAAGTAAAATAATATCAGGTCTAGTGTAGTAAGATATAAAGGTTCCCCACAAGTCTCATCATCCAAGGGTATTTTTATTTTCTATTGGGCTGGTTGTAGCATTGCAATCTAACATCCCTGTTTTCAGACATATTCTGAGAGACGGTTCTACTTATAGATTTCGAAATACGGGCAGGAAAAAGTTCAAGCATATGGCCTCTTAAGTTGTATGATCTTATCACGACCAGAGTCCAAGAGAAGATTTACTGTTCTCTCGGAACTATGTGGTTTTCCAAGTACATAGGCTGAGAATCAAGCTCAAACTTTCCTCGAGTGAATTTCATGAGTTCAACCTAGAGTCAAGTTCACAATGAATTGACCAAAGCAAACTGAAAGTTCATACATTATTTTACAATTATACAGAGCCAGAGGTGGACGTATCCATACAGAAGCAGAATATAGGTACTTCAATAAACAAAAAACTAAAACAGAACTTTCAGAAATTATTACCAACCCATGATATCTTTTGCCAAATCCAACTCTTTCAACCACTAAAACTCTACACCAATCATGAAACCTCGACTAGGCTCACCTTTGAGCCCATTGTAATGGAAGTTCCAGAAAATTAGTTACTAGTGCTCAATGGCATAATGGTAGATTTTATACACAAGGAATTCGAACAGTACAACTTTAACAATATCAAGTTTTCACTAATTATACAGATTGAAAATAATCCTGTCAACCTAGTTTTAACTTCATTTTAGCCTTCCCTTCACTATGCATTAGTATTCTTCTTGCCTTTCATTATTTTTCAATTTCTATTTATATGTGTTTTTGCTTTAGTCTCAATAATCTTTCATCTTGCTATTGTTTCTACTTGTTGCTACTGCTACTGCCTCTTTCATATCGTTCTTTGAGCCTGAGGGTCTATCAAAAACAGTCTTTCCACCATCTCAAGATAGGGGTAAGATCTTGTACACTTCACCCTACCCACCCCAGGCACTGGGGTTTTTGTTGTTGAAAAAAGTTTTAACTTGGGAAAAGTTAACGAACTAGACATGAAACATTATCACGCAACTGAAGTGGACGAAAATATTGTGAAACACATACAATTATTTATATCATCTTGAAACACATTGACAATTTTACAATTAAGCAAGAGAGTTTTCACCAGTCAATAATTAAAAATCACCAAAAGAAATCACACGGGTACTTTATACTTTCAGTTTAAAGATGATAATTTATGGAAGTATGGAGATTCTACATGAGAGAAAAAAGATGATAATTTATGGAAGTATGGAGATTCTACATGTGAGAATGGAGGTTATTTCAGACATCTTGAATCAAGTCTTTCAAGATACTGAAAAAAGGAAATATGTATGTGTTTTAAATTTGGCAAGTAATTAGATAGGGAAGAAGTACTGGGGGGAGGTGATCACACATGATATGGCGGAACTTGATCTCACTGAGGACATGACCCTAGATAGAAAGAAGTGGAGGTCGCAAATTAGAGTAGTAGGCTAATTGATAGGGTTAGGTGGAGGCATGGCCTTGGGATATAGTAGGGTTAGGTAGAGGACGTGTTTTTTATTTTTTATTTTTTAAATCTAGGGTTAGGTGTTTCTCTTTCCATGGGGGTATAATAGGGTGGAGTAGTAGTAGTGTTTTATAACATGTGTTGCAATTATTTGTTGTAACCCCACTCGTGGGATTCTACTAGGTATGTTGTTGTTGTAATTAGTTAGGGAAGTAAAATACACAGTTTTGATAATCTATTACCAGGAGAGGCCATTGAATCTAGTTCCTAGGAGGTAAAATACAAGTTATTACTAAAATCGTAGTAAGACGAAGCCGTGTGTTACCTCTTAAGGACATCCCTGAACACGTCAATCAATCTTAAGCAAACCAAGAAACAAGTCTCCTGAACAATCAGTTTGTCTACTCCAGAAGTGATAACTTTTACTTTCATCTCTTGACATATCATGGGGCATTCACAAGCTTTGTACGTCGAGTTACGGGATCAACTTCTACTCGAAGCCCAAGTCCAACAAGTTCTGGAACATCTACAGTTCCTTGAAGCTCCAAATCAGCAATAGCCCCTTGGTTTTCTGCATTCCCTTCCAATAGGTTTCGCGCACACCAGATTCCCCACTCCCTTAAGAAAGGATTATCTTCATCTATAACACACTGTTGTAGCAGTAAAAGAATCCTATTTTTATCCCTAATCACATCTTGGACATGCCTTCTCCTATAAGCACAATTTCCAAGGATGGCAACAATGTCACTCCGGAAACCCTGGTATGGACAACACCTCAATGAAGAAGATACTGTCCCCTCCTTGATCTGATCCTGCTTCATTGCTTTCCTAATTGTCGATGGAGGTTCAAGATCCTGAAGCAAGTCCAACAGAAATTCTATAAGCCCAGAGGAAACAAGTACGTCAACGACATCCTTTGAACTTTCTTTCTTAGAGCTAGTCAAGTGATCATAAGCGCAAATATCTCTCAAGATGGCGAGGGAATACCCTAGAACATCAATCGAAGCAGACCCCACTGGAAGACCACTTTTCCCTCTTATTGAAAAGTCAACCACCCCGGCAGCACTCTTAAATATCCCAAAGATACTTAAAGCAAAATCATGAGAAACAACAGTACCCTCTACTAGTTCAGTCAAGATTTCTGAAAGTATACTCAACAAATAAGGCTGCTCAATAACAAATTGATCAGCTACATTTGTAACAACACCATTGTTTTCACCGGAAGGATATGAACGTAATTTGAAGAAAATTGATAAAATGTCGGCGCCCTCAATGCAAAGTTTTGAGAGTAACAACTTTAACCAATCTTCTTTAAGATCAACTGCAAAAGAGTCAGAAAGCATAAATTTACCATAATAATCAAATAAAAGCTTTGAATATCAGAGTTACAAAGTTCACTGGTCTTTACCGGCTGATGCAGTACGCAAAATTTCTATGACAATGGGCAACCCTTGCTCTGAACATAAATCTGTTAGCAGTCCATCGGTACCTTCACAGCAAGTATAAATGACCATACATAAAGGATCACATATTTCCCTCCTCCTAATTCTAGCAATCTTCAAGAACTTATGAGGAAACAGTTGGTACCACACATCCGATTGACGTTCTCCCCCACCCACTGAGTAGTTCCCCAGAAGTTGCAGCCCCATTCGAATAATCGCACAATCAGGATAAGGAGTAAGTCCTACAGACATAATAACATCCACGACAATTTGAACTCCTTTTTGTTGAAGAAACTCATTCTGATTCCTTATCTCCCCAGCACACAGATTCCTAAGTAGCTTAAGAGACAATAAAAGGAGGTGACGGTAAGAGATAGATGACAGAGACTGGCAAAGATGGAGAACAGTGGTGACAACATTTTTGGACGACAGATCTAACCGTCCACCTGCCTCTTTGGCAAGTTCTATCAGCTTCTCCAGTCCCGTTTCTAAAGAAGATGAATTTGATACGAGTAATAATGCTTTGGCGACATTTTCAGGGATAGTACACTCTGCTACAATTTTATCATCCACAGTAAGCTCTGGTACAACTTTATCATCCATCATCTAACAAGGAATGCAGAAAAATGATCAAATGAATGAAAAGGGTCAGTTCACTTTAACAACTTTTAATTGCCTTGTGGAGGACTATAAACAGTGTTGGAGAAGTACATATTGTATTGAACATCAGAATGAGTTTAATACTAACAAAATACATCTAATCTAAGTGAAAGATAACACTTAAAGCCTATCTAAATGATAATCATGCTATGCTAAAGGATAAATACAGCATATGAAGATAAGCAAAATCGCGAGATAAAAGAACAGGAAAGCTTAAAAAAATTAAATTTGAAGAGAAGTATTAGTCTCACCTGAGGAGGAAGAAAATTGAACGTTGAAGAATCGAACGGCAAATCCACTCTGCAATGGCCTAGGGTTCTTTTCTTTTCAATAAAAAAACCCTATTTAGATTTTGGGTATTAATTTCAACGCTCTCACTCATACACGGGCATTATTGTAATTAAGATTTAAAATAAATTTTCATGTGTTTATGAGAATATAAATTATTTTCTTAATAAAAATATAAAGTTAAATTATTTTTAATTATAAAAAATTAAATAATGCCACATAAATCGATAACATATTTAAAATTTTGACAGATGAATATATTTCATATAAAAACATATTAGTTTTATACCGAAAAATGACTTTATATTTCGAGAATCCGATTTAATACCTAATCAATTTAAGTACAAATCAAATTCCTGAAAATTAAAACAGAGAGTCGCCACCTAATTTTAAGCATAACTAGGAAACCAAGGTTAAATTTTAAAACCTAACACAAAAGTTGGGTTGAAAAATGTGCATGGTATCTTGCAAAAAGTTGACATTTAGTTTATCGAACTCGGTGATTTTACTTAAATTTGTTTCACTTTAACGATCCTCAACATTTATCCGGGTTCATTTATATTGCATACTAATCCTTATCTTTCTTGTCTTTGCATGAACTACAATTTTGGGGTTCTTTTGAACCCCATCTTGCATTTCCTTGGGGCATGGAGGCCCAAACTTTCTCTTTTTCGGGGCATGGAGGCCCAAACTTCCTCTTCTTCGAGTCGGCCCAATATACAGGATAAGGAACATACAGGAAAGAAGTTGTTACAGATTCCGAGAAGCAAGAATTGCACTATATACATGTGTATACACATCAGCACAAGGAAATGGGCTAAAGGCCCAAAACTCATAACTCTCCTCCTTACTTTATTTTATGTATCTTATTTGTATTTATTTAAATACTAACCTATATTTATTTGTATTCAAATAAATACAAATAAAGATACATAAAATACAAATAACCTGTATTTATTTTATGTATCTTATTTGTATTTATTTGAATACTAACCTGTATTTATTAGTATTCAAATAAATACAAATAAAGATACATAAAATACAAATAACCTGTATTTATTTTATGTATCTTATTTGTATTTATTTGAATACTAACCTGTATTTATTAGTATTCAAATAAATACAAATAAAGATACATAAAATACAAATAACCTGTATTTATTTTATGTATCTTATTTGTATTTATTTGAATACTAACCTGTATTTATTAGTATTCAAATAAATACAAATAAAGATACATAAAATACAAATAACCTGTATTTATTTTATGTATCTTATTTGTATTTATTTGAATACAAATTTATTTGAATACTAATAAATACATGTTAGTATTCAAATAAATACAAATAAAATACATAAAATAAATACAGGTTATTTGTATTTATGTATTTTATTTATATTTATTTGAATACTAACCTGTATTTATTTGTATTCAAATAAATACAAATAAAGATACATAAATACAAATAACCTGTATTTATTTTATGTATTTTATTTATATTTATTTGAATATTAACCTGTATTTATTAGTATTCAAATAAATACAAATAACATACATAAAATAAAGTAAAGAAGAGAGTTATGAGTTTTGGGCCTTTAGCCCATTTCCTTGTGCTGATGTGTGTACATGTATATTAGTGTATATAGTGCAATTTTTGCTTCTCGGAACCTGTAACAGCTTCTTTCCAGTATGTTCCTTATTCTGTATATTGGGCCGACTCGAAAAAGAGAAAGTTTGGGCCTCCATGGCCCAAGGAAATGCAAGATGGGGTTCGCAACATACCATGCACATTTTTCAACCCAAACTCAACAAGATAATAACAAATGAAGTTAAGAAGTAAAGATGGGGGAGGAGAGCCAACAAGAACATCAAAATCATGGCATTTAATAGTCATGAACTCCAAATTGATTCATTTTGGACCCAATCAACAAAATAATCTTGAAACGAAAGGGTACAAACAGAGAGTACAGCTATACTTTATGCATTTTTAATAGAACTTCAGACGTTACGAAGACGTATATAACTCAACACGTTCAAATTCTGAGAAGTAAGCAAAAACAAGACTAAACGAACTTGATAACCTAGTAGGCAGGTTATACTCACAGACTGCAAGCAGATGACATCCTTAAGGAATCAAACATCTTCAAACAGACCAAAACTTTGCATATTACAGCATGTCCTTGAGAAAAATATCATGTCCACACTAGTCTAACTCTTAAAAAGCTAACAGTACGCAAGAAAAAGCCAAGAACAGGGACGTACTTTCTTCATTTTCCAACAAAGTAAACAGAGAGGCATGTATCCATGCTAGTAATTAAAAGCAAACCACTGAGGCCAAGGAGAATATATATATTCACTATATACAACAACAACATACCCAGTGAAATCCCACAATATATATTCACTATATCCATATTTAAAATGAGGACCTAAGTTTTAGAGATAAGTAAAGGAAGATAAAAGATGAGAAGATCATGTCCACAATTCTTATCTGAGTGAATGAAGGAACCAGTTGAGTTAAAACAACAAAACAGGGCCAGAACTGATCTCCAAACCAAATCATTTTTCAGACCACACAGTCAACAAGTCTGAAACAAAAGAATGCAAACAGAGAAGCAACCTTACTTTGAGCATTTTGAGCAAACTTCAGACATAACAAGGACAAACACAGACCAAAATGCTTACATCCTAAGAAGGACCAAACGACCCTGACATCACACTAGGCAAGTTATGGTCACATAAAAGCCAAACTGGCAGCGTTTAAGGAACCAAACGAACTAACCAGTTAAACTTGGATTACAACATAACTCAGACAACTGATTAGGAAGTGAATGATTTGCATAAAACAACATCACCATAAACAACATCACCGTGAATGTGATTCTATGACCAGGAAAATGCATTCATCGATTAACAGTAAAGCACCACAGCAGCTTAACCAGAGAAAGTTTAAAGCTGTCTAGAACATAACGTTTTGTCAAAACACGGAGTCTGCAGCTAATTCCCAAGCATCACGACATAACCCCAGAAACTTCTTCACGACCAAATGACAACACCCAGACATCCATTCGTCACCACATAGCGAGCTCAGCCAAAGCAAACAAATGCAAAACATGACAACTTCGATATAGCTACAAGACTCATATTCGAACATAATGTATGAATGACATGGAGAAACCAGTAATGAGATTGGGATATTACCTTTATCGGAGCAGCAAACTGAGACGACGAGCTTGACGAAGACGAAATCACACCACCACGGGTCAGAGTTTCAACACTAAACCCGGAATACCGTTGTCGATTTTGAAAGCTTAAAATTTCCGATCTTGAAAACCTCCAAAATAGGATGAACTTTCTGGGAATTAGTTGCTTTTCTCAGAATTAGCAATTATATCTTTCAAAATCCAGGAACCCCCCCCCCCCAATATTGAAAAACAAGGGTTCATTTCCGGAAAACAAAGGCCATTTCCGGAAAACCGGGATCGATGCTACGCGTGGATGACCCTTTCGATGAAATCGCACGAAAGTGCTACGCTTGTCAGGTTTGTCGGGGTCGTGGTCGAATCGTTGAGGGGTTGTCAGGCATTCTCGGAATGGGTCTGAGGGAGAAGGTGGAATGCGTGGGTGAAGGGAGATGCGTAAGTGGTGAAAGTGAACGTTGGGTTGTCGGTTGTTTTGGCTTTGACCGGTTTTCGTCTGGTTTTGACGGCTGGTTTTCTTGGTTTTCTTTGGTTTCGTTGAAGGAGAAGAAGGGAAAGGGAAGAGAGGGAGATCTACGCGTGAGAGGGAAAGGAAATGAGGGATATTGGTTTGCTGGTTTTTCTGGTTGTTGTGACTGGTTTTCTTCAATTCTTGAGGAGAGAGAATGTGCGTGAGAGGGGAAAGAATGAGAAAGAAAGGAGAAGTGGGGGCGCGTGGTTCGATGTCGATCGTGATCTTGATACGGAGCTGGAACAACTAATTAGGATGAATAGGCTAACTGTGGATATGATGTCGGAAATAGCCCACGTATAGATTTATTTTTTTAAAAAAATAGATAAATATTACAAATCGTTAAAATTTTAAGAGACTCGATAATTTATAACGTAAAGGATAAAAATTGAGCGTAGATACCACCTTTCTTTGTCTATTTGAATCACACCTGTTTCGAATTATATATGCAAAGATTTATATAAAAGAAGCTGCTATGGCAGTTATTTTTTAGGGAAAAAGGTAAAAATATCTATCAATTTTGTTTTATTGTTTTACTTTATTTCTGTTGTTAAAATAAATTTATTTATACTCTGCAATTAATAAATTCACCAAACTTGCTTCTAAATTAGACGGATTGTCTCAAATTATATTCATATTGGAAAATGGTCAAAAATACCCATCAATTTTGTTTTATTGCTTGACCTAATCGTTGACGTTAAATGAGTTCATTTTTGTCTCTACCGTTACAAAACTTAGATGATGGGTGATAAGTTTTGTAACGGTAGAGACAAAAATTAAATTCATTTAACTACAAGAATTAGGTCAAACAATAAAAAAAATTAAGAGGTATTTTTTACCATTTTCCCATATGAATATAATTTCAAGCAATCCGTCAAATTTAGGGGCAAATCTAGTGAGTTTGTTAATAACAGGGGTATAAATAAACTTATTTTAACGACAAAAATAAAGTAAAACAATAAAACAAAATTGAAGAGTATTTTTGGCCCTCTTTCCTATTTTTTATCATCAAAACTTTGCTGGTTTTCTTTATCCAGTATTGAAGTCCATCAGTAGCTCTGATTATTGGGGAAGCACCACAGTAGAGGAAAGTGATTTCTCCTGACAAAGATAAATTTATACCAAAGATCGAATCCT